>JAPYZE010004717.1:0-10213 GCA_030522805.1 Leptomastidea abnormis
TAAAAAAAAAAGAAAAAAAAAAAAAAAAAAAAAAAATAAAAAACACACAAAAAAGTGGCGGAAGATTAAAAAATATTTGATTGCGCATAAAGCCCCCCCCCCCCCCCAAAATGATCGATCGCGGTCGACTTGATAATTACTACCCTTGGAGCGTGCACGTCTGAATTTCGCGCGAAAACGGCCCGCGGGAGAGAATAAACGTATAAGTCGACTTCGGCTCGAAAATGAAAAAGCACCGCGTATAAAAGTCGACTGAACCTCCCTCGACCTCTCATTCTACTCGCCTACATCTCGTTAAAACGCGCGTATATTCAACAGAGCGAAGCTTGCGTGTGTGTATGTGGGTGTGTGTGTGTATGCGGGGGCCTCGAACGCATCGCGTAGCTCGCGATTTTATCTGCGGACACCCTCTCTTTCTCTCTCGGCCCTTGCTGCTTTTATGTGTATGTATGTATATACCTTCGAGGTCTGGGCTTTGTTAAGGCCAGCTGAAATAAAAACGAGGAAGAAGAAGCAAACGAAGAGAAAGAGAAAGAATGAAGGTAGAAGGGGGGGCAGTCAGACATTCAGCCCTGCTATGTGCAAGCGAGCGCACGTGCAATAAAAAGCCAAAAGGGAAGGAAGCCGCGAGAACAACGTCAGAGGGAGAGAACCTCTCTTTTGCTTTCGAGAAGCTCAAGAGAGTTGCGTGTTTCGTTAGTAGTATACGTACTAAAAAAAAATTGCACGTGCGAGAAATCGATTCGCTTGTTTTCGTTAAATAGTTTTGGGAAATTTGCCTGTCATGTTTCAGGTTGAAATGAATTTAGATAAGGTGTTACGTTCGAAAAAAAGAAAGAAATAATAATTACGATATGCCTGTGTAATAGGGTGAAAAGAAAAATAAGAATTTCGTTTATTTAATCAATATTGGTATGTATTTGTTTTTTAAATGATCAACATATTTTTAAATTTATTTTATGCTATTTTTTTTGCATATAAATTCAAAGATGAAATGAAAAGTGATAAATAAATGATTTAATACATTTCAATTAAAATGCGACCGTGTTATTTTCGATAAATATATTTTTTAAAAAATCAAGGAAGCGAGCAAGAGAAACTGCTTTTGAACACGCAAGTAAGACCGGACAGTCCGAGAAGTAGACAGAAAGGTAGAGAGACGGAAAATCAAAGCCAATCCCATTGCTCGCGCTTCTCTTATTTCTCTAATGCCTTACAAGGCACTTCGAACTTCTGCTTCGAGAGAGGTAGAACTTTGAAAGAACGTTTGATTATCAGGGGTAAAGTAAAAGAGTGTCACGCGATACGAATTTTCTTTTTCACCAAACGCCTTTTGTATATACTTTCGTGAAAAATTTTTTCTTGTTAAAATTCATTACAACTTTTGACAAGTATTTCGGTAAGATTTCAATTTTTTTTTGCAAACCACGTTTTTTTTTCTTTTTTATTCCATAGAATATGGCTTAATTCTTTTCGGATGAGATTATGTAAAATATTGTACTTTGAACTGTCTGCCAGAAACTTTATACTTGCCGAAATTCATTACAAGTTCGTAAGTCGCACGCTTCTTTTCACTCTCTCTTGCTTTTCTTCTTGTCTGCAAAACTTTTATCTTAAAAAACTGACGTTATCAGAGCAGAATTCCAAAAAAATTGTTAAAAATTTTAAATAAAATTAAAATTTTATATCATTTTAACAACGTTGCAAAATATTGTCAAATAAATTTGTGCCAAGAAAGTTTGAAATTGATTATTCTAAGAATGATAATAATGCAGAGTTTTCCAAACTTTATATCATATATCATATAAAATTAATTAATAAATTCATCAAATTATCAGTGTCAAACTATCGATATAAGATAATCGACAGTAAACTCATACATACGAAAAGAGTGTACTTTTGAAAAGCATCAATAACAAGACCTCCCTACCTTTCTATATCTAACAACAATCAATTAAAAGAGCAGGATAAAGCAAGTGTCGCGCAAGTAATTACAAAGTAACCACCCATACTCACTCTTCGACTGTCTCTCTTTCGTGATGGCAATGAAGAATGCGTCCCTTGATGACACTGACCTCTTCTCCACCATCGGCGCCATCCAGCCGGACCATACATTCCACGCAAAACCACTCGGGAACTACCTACGACCCAGTATATATCTATAACCAACAGACTCTCCCAAACTCGCGAGAAAGATCACCATGAGGAACGCTACGTGTATCCGTCAGTAGAAAAAAAGGGAAACATAAATTTTCAATCTCTACCGGATACGCTATATAGCGCGGGGGTGTAATGGTGAGCCAAGTTTAATTGGAGCCGTCGTTCTGGCGCCGTGACGATGTGTATGTATATATAGGTACAAAGAAGCGCGTGGATGGATCCGCGAAAGTTTTAAAGCAGACGTGGTTGCACTTTTCCGGCTATAATAATAATGAAGAGACTTTTCTTTTCCGACCTTCTTGCTTGGCTTTGTTTGAAACTGGAAGAAGTGACTTTTTTATGAAGGTATGAGAGTGGAAGATATGTAGTAGCAACGAATGGCTTATTTACCTTTGAACTTGGGGGGAGGAGAGTTTGGGTGTGTTTGTGTGATGCAAGGGGGGATGCACTATTACTATACTATTGACTGAGACTGATGTTACTTTGTTGTGTTAATTGATTGTCTTTTTTAGCGTCGTGGCTGCATTTGTCTGGGTGGAAAAATGAAGTTCTATTAGCAGAAGCAATATCAAACAATTAACTTTTAAAAGAGAATTTTTTTTTTTTAATTTTTTTTGTTTTAATGTATTGAGATGGAAAATATTTCTTTTGTACACAATTGGTAATTTATTATTGCTTTTAAAATAAAAAAAGAAAAAATTGAAATAATATTCAGAATATTAATTTTAAAACAAAGAGACAAACTTACATAATTTTTTAACAAAATTCAATAACGAAACTTTACTTTTAAAAATAAATATTTGTGCCCTCGTGCAAATATGAAAGAAAAAAGCGCTTTATAACGATTAAACACGTACACCTCATCGTTGCGTAACCACTTTTCGTTTCACTTCAGTCAAATATCGAAAAAAAAAGAAAAAATCTCTTAAATACTTTTACCTCCAGCATACACATTTCTTACGTGCAAACAGACTATTTCCTCAATCCCAACTTTTGGTTGCAATTTGCATAATCAACTTTGAATTACGTACGTCAAAAAAAAAAGTAACAAAATAAAAAGAGAATCCAATTCTTTTTTTGCTTATACCTATAGACAAACCAACGGAAGCGTAATACTACCAGATCCTCATTCGCATCGAAGCCTATGTTTAGCGCGTCAATAATAATCTCAGAATCACGCCAGACTAATGTATATATAACCCATACACCCAATCCCGCAGCTGTATATTTTCCTCAATGGTCAGGAGAAAGAGAGCTTAATATAAAGTCAGGGGAATCGAGCGTATATAGAGTTGGTGAGGGGGTAATATGAAATTCGTGGAAATAAAGCGAGTGCTCTCTTGTCGGCGGCCCATACTAATTCAACTCGCGAAAAGATTTAATGTAAACACGCGATCGGATACGCCACGGAAAATATAAATTTTATCCGCGAAATCTTAAAACTCTATGTTCGCTCTTTTAACCCAAGAATTTCGTGACTTTGAAATTTTCTTTGCCGGAATTTGCGCTGCTTGTTCACGTTGCTTTTTTAAAATGTGATCAGAATTCCTATTTCCTTTTTTTATTTATTTTTTTATAGTCTTAAAAACCGTATTCGCGAGATTTCACGGTTTTTTCTTTTATTATTTTTTGCTGAGACACGAGTCGTAAAACGGTTTTCCATTCTCATTTAGATAATAAAGCTTGAATAGCCTAACTCTATTTCTCTTTCTTATCAACCCAATTTCATCTATTTACTCTGATTAGTTCAACAGCCAATAAAAAACAAAGAAAAAAAAACACGTTACTATCAAAGTACATCAAGCAAGAAAGACCACCCTCCCAGAACACATCAGTCTCTAATTAACAAAAATTTCCAAGAAACATGACCAAGATGCAGAGAGCTGTATATTCCAAGACCCTTCTATATGTATACATATAACGTATATACGTTGGTTTTACAGCTTCCTGATAAAAGCGTACGTTCTTCCTTTTTCTTTCTCTTTTATTCTCTCGCAAGAGTAGAACGCCGTTCCACTTAATTTTACAGCGGTTATATTTTCCCCCTCAGAAAATTCAAGAAAATAATAATAAAAACAGCTAAGCTCCAAGATGAGCGCGTACAATCTCTCGCGTGCATGTATGCTCATGTACCTATAAAGATAGAAAAAAAGAGAAAATAAAAAGTAAGATCAGCCGTCATCATACATTCATTTCACCGATCCTTCAATCGGTCATTTACACGCTTAGGTCAAGACCCCGCACTACGAGGAACGAAACTCGGAAGGCGATAATCTATCCCGTGTATATAAACACAGATACATACATACATACACCTACGTATACCTGAATGTACCACGGCGCCGATGCGGTAAACACGCGGAAGAAAAAGCCTACATCATGCAACAGCAGCGCAACAGCAGCTGCATCACACAAGGGAGAAGAGAAAAGAACGAGATGCTTTTGCGGTAATACTCGGGAAAATCCCTAGCGCCTGTTTCCCCTTGTGCGTGTGCATTATAGACAGGTATACATACACACACGCATACAAATACAAACTTACCATTTTCCTATAGGTACGCCCTGATGCTGCAATAGCAGGAGCATCAGCTCACTTTCATCGTTTATACTGCTCGAGGCTGCTGTTATGCTGCTGCTGCACACCTCTGCGCGGCAGCGCTTCACTTTTTCCTCTTCATTTTTTATCTCCCCCCCCCCTCCCCCTATATAACTCCACTTCCCCCAGACGACAGTTGCCCTTCTTCTCTTTTTTTTTTCTATTTCTCTATCTTCTTTATCCCCGCGCTCCCTGCTGAATTCCCCGAAAATTGCATATTGAACCGGAAAAATATTTGGAAGTTCTATCTTGTTCTCTCTTTTTTTTTGTGCGTGCTTAGGTATATAAAGAGAAAGAGAAGCTGTTTCTATCGCTATACAGACTCTGCCGTCTGGACTCGACTTGTTTTGGGCTTTATTGATCGAAATGTGAGATTTACGGCTTAGGCGCGTCTCTCTCTCTCTCTCTTTTTCTCTGCAAGATAAGAATTCGTTTATATTTTTACAATTTTATTTTTTATTAAAGGTATCTAGAGTATATAGACCTTTTTCTTTTTTTTTTATTTTTTTTATAATGTTTGTATTACTGTTAAAATATTTATGATTTTATGTTGTTAGATCATGATGAAAAAATAAAATAAAAAAATATTAGTATTTTGAAAAAAATTTTTTTTTTTTTTTTGTTTCAATTTTGTTTTATGGAAAAAGACAAATTAAAAATAAAAATAGGGATTTTTTCAATGTTGAAGCATGCATTTATGTATCGCTCAAATACAATTATCTTGTATCGACTAAGCAAATATTGATTTGATCGATTCGATTTACTTCTCGTACAAACTTAAAACGTTTGGGAAATTTTGCCTTACTTATATATTTAAAATAGAATTTTTATTTACATGACAGGCTTGTATAAATTTGACAAGCAGCAATTTTATCTTGAAAAGTTTGTTGAACCGTCAGTGTTAGCAGGTGCAAATTAGAAGCAAAAGAAAATCTTAAAAATTCATTTAAAAGCTTTAAATCTAGATTTACGACGTAATCATGGAAATACTTATAAATAAGAATAAAAGACTTGTTTTTAACTATATTTGTTTGCAAAATTTTCAAGCTCAAACAATTATTTACAAACATAAACAGAGCAAAATAAAATAGGTCAAAATTCATAAAAAATAAAAAGAAATAAATTTTCTACTTGCTTTTTGGACTTACATTCATTCGTTCTCGGTTATTTATATTATACCACGAATTTTGCTCAAGTACATAAAAAATAAAACACCAAACCCGACTTCCACATAACAATCCAAGCTTAAAAAAACACACGAGTTCCTGGAGCCAGCTTCGTTGCAGTTAGCTGCTCACTCATCCTTTTGCATAATTACCAAACAAAAGAGCCGGCAACAACACAACACACGCAACAACTACAGGTACATTATACTATGCACATACTCAGACGTAAAACAACTAAAAAAAAAAGAAAATACATTCGAGCGCAAGATTTTGTTGCGACAAAAAGAAGTCGTTCTCTAGGCCTAAAAATTGTACAAAGCAACGTTGAGAGTACCTACATATAGACGAACTCCAAAAAACTAATGCTCTATAAAAGCATTGGAGTTATGCACAGGACGCAATTTCAAAGCCGTGAAATAAAAATAAACAGGCAAATGACGAGCCCCTGTTTTGCCAGCAAGTATTTCTATGGCCCAAAAAAAAAAATTTAGCGAAGCATATGCTATGGCTTATAGCCCTTTATTACTTAAAAATAAACACTTAGGTAAAAGGACTGTTGGCGAGAGGAAAAGAGAAAGATTTATCGTTGTTAATGGCGAGAATGGAATCTTGCACGAAATCAATTGTTTTACGATGACACGATTTTTTTTTTTGTTTTTTAGGTTACGATTATGTGTGGCTATCGATAAAAGGAAAAAGAAAAGATACGATTTATCGCATCTGACACAGGGGGAAACATAAACAGATTGCATTCTTTCGTATTTACAAGATAAGATCATTAAAGATTTTAAAAACGAGAAAAAAAAGTATGTTTGTTTAACGTTTCAACATACCTTGTTTGTGATGCGGTTGAACCTGACATGCTGGCATCTTCTTCTCGTCGACATCCACTAGGTATCGTTGTTTGTTAACCCGATGATGATCATCCTTAAGTTTGCACTGTATTTTTTTCTATTATAATGGCGCCGATGATACTGACTGTGAACCTTGAAAAACCGTTGACTTCTTGCCAGTTTGAGCATGTAAGTGTGTACTTCTTTCATCTTTTATAATAAAACGATCAACTATAACAAATTCACTGATATCTAACTGCAAATATACCGTACAATAATCGAATATGTATAAAAAAATCCCGCACTAACAGTTAAAATCATTCCGTTGACCGGTTTAGACACGCTCAGCATCGCGCCGCTGAGGAACCTCAACTGCCTTTTTTTCAACTCACTTTCGAACACTCCAAAAAGTGCCCCCACCACCCACCCTTAATTTTCGTTGTCTTTGTCTTAAAAAAAGTATACATATAGCTACACTTTTAGAATCTGACATTCTGATTATATAATTCAGCACAAACAACTTGTCTGTATAAAACTCACAGGGCAGTGTACAAGAAACCATAAGGGCTCGCAATAATATCCACAGGATAGAACGCACCAGGAGGCGATAGAGAAAACGATAAAGAAGAGAATCGAGGAGAGCGCGAAGAAAGGCATTCGCGCGCGTTCAACAGCCAGCAGCTCGACGACCGGTATATAGAATATACACTATGCTGCGCGCGCAGCCTGAGCGAGAGAGAGAAAGATCGCCGGCGGCACGCACGCCGCAGCAGCAGCAAAGCAACTTGCCATCTCCTCGTGGTCCGTTCACTAAGCGTACCAGTAGCTACGCGACTGTTGATGCGGGAGGATATACGTTCTCTCGCGTCCTTTTTTCCCCAATCTCGTTTTCTCTTTTCGTGTGTTTATATTCTCAATTCGCAAAATCTAATACGTTTAAACTCAACGTTTATGCTCCTTGCTTGATCAGTTTTACAAACAGTGTACAAGCTTGTGTGTATTTCTTTGTCTCTACGTCGGTTTTTTTCTTTTTCACCGACGCGAAATGCTAAAAATGCAGAAGTTTAACGTTTGAATTTAAACTTGTGATTCCGAGAATCGGACGTTATACGCGTTCTGTTGCTGCTTTCTCGCAGTCTTTATTCTTCTCCCTCCGGACTCCGAGTGTGTGAATGTGAACTAGTAAACACGAAAACTAAAAAAGCAGTGTGTGTATATATAAGTGTGCATCGAGGCGTGAACATTCAACATATAGGAACGGATATCGAGAAGGATTTTCAAAGCGAGCAGGCAGAGTTAGTGTAACTGCATGGGGTGTCCAGTGTAGTTATGCGAATAACCTGAACGTCCGATTCGAAGCGAGTTTTACAAAAAAGGACGACAAAGGACTTTAGAAAAAGAAAGAGAGAGAGTGGTAGAGAAGGAAATAGGAGCCTCGCAAAAGCGGAGAGCAGCAACACAATGAATCGAAGAACGGAGCAGCAGAAGCTTCTCTGCTTTTCCTCCTGCTTGATCATCCTGCTCGGCAGCCTTCTCTCGACTCTCGCGGTCGAGGTGAACGACTCCGGCCCGAGTAGCGGCAATAGCGGCAGCAGCAGTAACAGCAATGCTCAAGCAACAACTACGCCCTTGGACGTTTTGCGATGCTGCCGCGCAGGCGAAGACCTGGACAAGCCGCATAGCGACGAAAACGAGGTTCGCTGCATACCTAGCACTGAGACTTTCCGGCCTCTGATCTACTCTCCGGAAATCGGCACTCTCCTCGATGATTTTCCTGCCTACTGGCATATCCACGACGCGCGTAGACCGCAATGCCAAGCAGATCGAGTGTTGCGCTATGTGCCTCATAACAAGTACAACCCGTTCGTCCTGTTCGAAAAAGGTGAGGTTGCACTCGACGCTGGTAATGGTATGATGCTACAACCGGACGAGTACTGTCTTGGCTCGAATACACTGCTTGCTTGTCTGCCTCGTAAACGTGAGGGACTTCAAGCTGCTGCTACGATGGTACCGAAGCTCAGGAAGTGCTGTGGAGCAAATGCGGCTTACGACAGGTATGTGTTAGTTATGTGTGACAGCAGCTTGTGTATTATGACTATTGCCTTTTTTTTTTTATTTTTATTACTTTCTTCTGTTACGTGTTTGTACCTCCCAGCTATATATTGCTGTGTGTAAGTTGTGTGAACACATGGTGTGTAGGTATCTGGAGATTTATGCTAGTTTTTGGGTATAGTTCTAAAGATCGGGACTGACAGATAAACACAGCCGGTCGAGCTCTGACTATGCGTCTTTGGCTTAATTACATGGGGTCTCAGGGCTTAGTTTGTGTATTGTTGTACTGGTGCAAATGGTTAGCTTTCGACTTTTATCCTTGGTTTAAATGTTTTGGTGAAAAGCTGTTGCTGCTACGAGTATACGACGTGCACGTATTCCAATAATGTGTATACATGTATAGAGGTACACACAAGAAGCGCGCGTCGCACTCGAGCGATCAGCTGATGCTCAACAGCTGACTACTTGGTTCAAGGTCTTTCCTTTTTGTGGGTGTTAAAATTATTGTTTATTTATTTGTTGTTGAGTTATTAAAGTGATTATGATACTATGTGTGAGAGAATTTGTTAGCTATACAAAATATCAATTTTATTAAAGTTAAAAATTAGTAATATAACTTGTTGGTGTATTACATAAAAGTAGATATTGAGCCTAATCTCTTATGTCAGTTTAGCTTATTTTAAAAATGGAAAAAGTGCTCGTTAGCAAAACAAATGTCATTCAACAATATGCTTAATTATTGCTCTAAACAGATTTTTTTTTTCAATATACTGATGATATTTTAATATTTTTTCATGTTACGCATTCTTGATATTATTATTAATGTAGAAAAATTATATGAAGAAAAAAAAAGTAAATGAAAACAATTTACATATTTCAGTCTTCACATTATTTATTGCAGGTTTTTAATATATATAAATATTATAATCAGAAAGATTCTCTCAAATTTTTTTTTTTTGATACATATAATAAATTAATTATTGAAAGATGTTTTTATTATATACTATATTAACATTTCAAAAATTGATATTCAATTGATATTAAACTTATTTATTTTGTATATTTATAATAGTAAGTTGCATATTAGAAAAAAGTAAATAATTAAAATGAAAGAACATTAATATTTAAGTAGATTAAAAATGGAATCAATAAATGTCATTTTAATGAAACTTTAATACCATCTGAATTTCTAAAAAAATTATACGGTTATTGTAAATTATAAAAATATCTTTATTAATTACAAAATATAATAAATTTGTAAAAAATCTATAAGCATTTTGCAATGTATATTTTAATATATATAAAAAAAAAATACAAAATTGGTTATTCTACTCTAATGTAAAATTTGATGTGTATGATTGGAATAGAATATCAATTCATTACAAAAATACCAGTGAATATATATA
>JAPYZE010004718.1:0-10205 GCA_030522805.1 Leptomastidea abnormis
TATGTATTAAGAAATGGTATTTGAATTGTACGAAAATGTATACACCAAGTCCGTTTTTCTGGACCTGTATGGTTGAAAAACTAATAAATAAATAAAAAAAAAAAATTAGTCCATTTGATTAATATAAACATTTTCTTTTAGATCAACTGCTGCTTGGTATGCGCGGAGCCATAGATGATAAAAGCGTCCGAATGATTAAGCTCATGTTCGATCTTGGTGTCAGCAAAAGTTCAAAAATTAACTTTGACCATAATTGTTTGACCTACGCGGTTTCAGAACTAAGCCACGACGAAGATTATATAAAAGTTATTCAATTTCTGATCCAGCAAGGTGTTAACATTAATGAAGTATGCTTTGGTTTGAATGCAGTTCAGTGGGCAGCAAAATATGGCAATTTAGAAGCCTTACGAATTTTGTGGCGTCATGGAGCCGACATCAATGAAAAAGATGAAAGAGGAAATACGCTGCTACATCTTGCAGTTCATAATAGATATTTGTGTGTGCTACGACTTTTCAAGCACTTGGGCTTTAGTGAGAATGAAATGAATGACGATCAAGAAACGCCTCTTGATATAGCTCAAAATTTAAATAAATGCGAGGCAAAAAAGATAATGTGTGAAACTTATTCAAGTTAAGATTCATTTATAATTTATTACTATTTCAATAATCATAGTAGTCACTTTTCAACGAATTATTATTTTTTTTAAATTAAAAAAAATTAAGTTAAGCTTAATTAAGATATTAAATACTTGTTACAGATTGATGTAATACGAAGTTTCTTTCATTTTTTTCAGAAACTTTTTTTCAACCTAAATTTACAGATTAATACCTATATTATTTAATTCAGAATAATAGATCATAAAATTAAAGATTTCATTGTATTTATTTTTAATCTTTATTCTTAGATACATCATAAATGCAATAATTTTTTGAATAAATCTTTTTGATTGCTATTGATTAATTTTAAAAATTTTTATTTTTATTGAATTTTACTTAATGTTTTCCTCTTATTTTTTGGATTGTCCCATTCCTCTTCAATTAATAATTATGTTACAAGTAATATATTTATAGATTGCTTAAAAACTGTGTCTAATTTAACAAGGCTGTGGTATTTGATTGCTCTAATTTTTAGGAAAAAATAAATAAAATGATTTACAAATAGCTAAAGAAAAATTAAAGTAAAACACTTTCAAAAGGTACAATCTTTAAAAAAAATACTGCATAAAATATAGTTAATTATTATAGATACAATGTCACGGGTTTCGATTATATCGTCAAACTAATACGATTTTCAAAATTCTAATTTGTTTTGAGTTAAAAATACTATAAAATTATTAATTGTTGACATATCACGATATCATAAAAAATAAATTTTCATTATGATATTTAACTTACATTAATTTATGATAATTATTAAATATAATTATTTATGATGATTATTATGGATTTTCAAATTAATTATTACCTAGATTTTTTTGTGAATGTAAAAGTTGAATTCTAGTATAATTAAATTATTGTTCAGATTTTTTATAAATTTTATTGTTTTTCAGTATTTACAGACACTTGACAAATAAATAAATATAAATAAAATTCTTTGATTTAACTATACACAGATGCATTAAATTTTTTTATTATAAGAATTTTCAGTTTTACGTTTTAAAGAAATTTTCCGATATATTTTACAAATTTAATTCACTATTTATTTGAAGTAAACCAAAAAGAAAAGAAATTCACTAAATTGCAACGTCTTTAAAAGACAAATTGATGGTTGAAATTTATAGGTAAATTGCAACTAAAATAATTAAACATTCAAAAGTAATTTAACTGAACTAAAGGATAATTTACAAAAAATGCTTGAATTTTGAATTTATTGGACAAAATTTATAAAATCAAATACATGTCAACTGTCGTGTTTATACATACGTCCAGTATATTTACGTTGGTCGAAAGTGAAACATCAAAACAACATTGACCAGAAGACCAAACTAAATTGATACTTCGTTGAAAATTTCATGGAAAAATTACCTAAATAATTATATTTTTTACGTAAAGTATTATTTATTAAATCGTTTACATCAGTATGGCATCCAACAACTTTAACATGGTAAGAAAAATGTTTGTTTTTAATTGTTTAAATAACAGGAAATATGCTTTATCACATATTATTCTTGTTATTTTTTTTCTGTTGTTTACAGTTCGAAACAACAAAAAAGGGATTGTGTTACACGGAACAATTCAAAGATGCATTGAAATATGATGATCCAGATCTAATAAAAGTTTTTTTAAAACGTTACAACAGCTTTAAAGTCCAGGATAGAATTGGAAGAACTCCGCTACACATGGCAGCTTTATACGGATCGAATAAATGCATCCTTGTAATGATTGATTTTGGCTACGCAGTAAACCAGAAAGACAACGATTCAAAGACTCCTCTGATTTACGCTTTAAAATACGAGAACGTAAAAGCCATGAACGTTTTATTGGACAACGGGGCGACGTCACTATTGAAAGATCTTTTCTACGTGGAGATGTCATTAAGAGAACTTGCAAATAGTTTTAGTGATCGTGTTTTTGTGAGTGCGATAATACGTGGTATGATCAAAGAAAAGGTCAGCATTCAAGATGTATATGACATATTAGAAGAAACGGATCATGTAACGTACCACGCAGCTGTTTGTTCCGGTAACAAAGAATTAGTGCGACTTGTCGATGTTGAAAGCAAGAGTCAAAATGAAGATCATGATGATTCAATGACATATGGTATGCTCTCGGCGATCATCGACAAAAATGTTAAAATGATCATGTTCATGCACGAACTTGGTGTTAATCCGAAATCAAAAGCCGATGACAATGAGCATAATTTTTTGACTTACGCCGCCTCACAGCTGATTCCAGACGACCAAGATTATATCGAAGTTATTCGAGCTCTGATACAAATAGGCGTTGATGTCAATGAAAAATGCAATGGATTAAATGCAGTGCAATGGATCGTCAAGTGCGGTAATCTTGATGCCTTGCGATTAGCGTTTGCTCATGGAGCGAATATCAACGTCGTGGATGCTAAAAAGAATACCCTCCTGCATCTTGCGGTCTACAATCGTGAATTAGATGTCTTGCGATTCTTAATCAAATTGAATTTAAAATGGGATGTAAAAAACGACGATCAGCAAACGGCTATCGATTTGGCTAAAGAGTTGTCGAAAATAGAAGCTCTGGAGGTAAATATTTTGTAAAATAATGAATATTAGTGCTTTTTTTTAAATTTTATTTGTATAATTAAAAGACATTATAAAACGTATTTAGCATGATAAATTTTTATAAATTAATTTATTTTTAATATATTTATAAGTAATTAATATTTTACTACTAAAAACAAAATGTTTTTTTTTTTGTTTACAGATACTGAGATACAGCAACGTTTTGGCAGAATGAAATTTCAATTTATACATGAATTTCTTTTCATACATCGTTAAAAATGCGTTGATTTTTAATTTAAAAAATTTTAAGTTAAGCTTAAATAATAAATAAATCACTTGTTACAGATTGATGTAATCGAATTTTTTTTTCTTAGAAACTATTTCACACCCTTAACGTGTAAAACTGGATAGCTTTACATATTTATAAAATATTGTTTACAACTGGTGCAATATAATGTTTTAACTCGTGTGATTGTCACACTTGTCGAACAACACCTGTTTTACTCGTTCTTGTAGCGAAAAATGCTATTTAAGAAATTTTTAGATAACTACCTATATTATATTGAAAAATAAATGAATGATTAAAATTAATAAAAAAAATTGTATTTTCAAGGCAAATAAGTAGTGTCATACTAATATAATTAAAAAAAAAAATGAAATCATTTATCAAAAATTTAAAAGAATAATTTGAAAATGTAAAGATTGAAATTGTATTATTTTTATTTTAAATATTTTTTGTTAATTTAAATAAAAGAAAACAAAAGAATGTCATGTTTATAAACGCTTTAATTGTATTGAAAAATGTCAGAATTGTAGTTACCATAAAACTATATAATAATATCAAAAAAAAAAAATCTACTAACATTTATTTACTCGACATAATAAGAGAGTAAATTATTACTCCGAAAGTTAATTTTATTTTACATAAGTATGACTTCGAATACGTATGATATGGTATGTATGATTGATTATTTTTAAATATTTTAAACATAACCAAAAAGAAAAAAATCAATATACAAATTTACAATTATTGAATAAATTTAATAAAAATAACGTAATATGCAATTGCATTCCTTTTTTTCTAATTAATATTTAAATTATCGTTTTTAGTTTGAAGAACACGAAAGAGGTTTGTCTTATACGGAACGATTTAAGAATGCACTAAAGTACGATGATCAAGAACTTGTCAAGATTTTTCTAAGACGCTACCATAGTGATGGAGCACACGATAATATGGGCTTAACTCCACTGCATCTAGCCGCAAAATATGGATCTGAGAAGTGCGCACTGCTTATAATTGATGACGGCCACTATGTCAATGACAAAGACGTAAGTTCAACGACTCCACTGATCCTTGCCCTCCAGTACGAGAAAAGTAAGGTTACACAGATTCTTTTGGACCAAGGTGCAAGTTGTTTATTAAGAGATCCATATTATGCAGAATCAGCGTTAAATAGAATCAATAACGCCTATTACAATCGCAAAATAATTGGTGCTTTGATTCGTGCAATGATAAAAGAAAATATTAGCATCGACGATATTTACGATAGATTGGTTATATGCGGGCAGGACAGTTACCACGCAGTTGTTTCTTCGGATTCGGAAGAGTTAGTACGATTGCTAGATTCTAATAAGAAAAATTCAGAGAATTCCAGAAAAAAAATTCTTGTTGATAAAGATGATATAAACATTGGTATGCGTGCTGCTATTGACGATAAAAACGTCAAAATTATAAAATTGATGCACGAACTTGGTGTAAAAATTGATGTAAAAATTAAATATGGTCATAATTTGTTGACCTATGCAGCTTCGCAGCTGATTCCAGATGAGAAATATGTGGATGTTATACGGATTCTTCTTCAATTACGCGTCAACATAAATGAAATTTGCGATGGCTTAAATGCAGTACAATGGATAGCCAAATGCGGAAATCTTGAAGCTTTGCGACTTGTACTTTCTTATGGAGCCAACATCAACGTCGTGGATGCACAAGGAAATACGCTTCTACATCTTGCTGTCTATAACCGTGATTTAGATGTTTTAATATTTTTGAATAGAATGGGATTGCGTAGATGTGCTAAGAATAGTAATGATAATATAGCTATAGATTTGGCTGAAAAATTGAAGAACACTGAGGCTGTTCTCTATTTAAATCAGTGGCCACATACTGATTTACAGTGCGTAATCCATGATTCTCCGTGCGAAATGATAACTGAGAAAATCAGCGATTTTTTTCCATAAAGATTAATATTAATGATCGTATTTTCACTTAATCAAATTGATAAGACAGGTAAAAATTATAAATGATTTTAATTTATGATGGTTTATCAGAATTGATTAGAAAAAATTGTAACAATTTGGTTTGCTTTTCAGATACTTTCGAAATGACTTTAATTCACGTAATAAAATACTATTATTTATAATAGATGGTCTATCACTGCGTAAGTTCAACAACATTTGTTTTTTGCTTTTATTTCTGAGCAACTTATCGTACTTGATGTTTATTAGATAAATAATTTAAAAAAGAACTTGTTAATCTTATTGTTGTTAATAAAGAATTAAATACTCTTTTGAATTTTGTATTTTTTAATGATAATACTTGCTTAAATATGTAGCTAATAAATATTAATTTATCAAACTGAATATTCAAAACACTGACATAATCATTTAAAAAAAACGTTTTCTCATTAAATCGCCCACTCATTTTTAGTTTTTGTCCAAGAGAAAACAAAAAATAGCAGGCTCAGGTGCAAAATCAACGTTAATCGCACCAAAACAGTATAAGAACAAAAAATACAAAAAGAACAAAAAAATTGACGAAATGAAAGTGAAAGCAGGGTTTTATAAGAAAAGGTAAAAGAAGGCAAAAAAAAAGTTTATTCCGAAAGAAAGAAAGAAAGAAAGAGAGGATCGATTAGAGCAAAACGGTAAAAGCAGTATATAGTTAGTCAGAGAGACGTGCGAGAGTCGCTTCAACAACAGCGTGGGCGCAGGAAGAAGGCGAGCAAACGAGCAAGCAAGCGGGCACGTGTAAAGTAAAGGGCCGCCTTACGTATACACACACGTAGGTGACCATGGCCCGACATCAAATCGATCTGCAGAAGAACCAGGGGGGGGGGGGGACGAGAGAGAGAGAGAAAGAGAGAAAAAAGATGGTGGTGGGGTAAAACTTGCAAGACTCTACTACCTACCTACCTACCCTCGGTGCGACCTTAGCTCTCGCTCGCTCACTCGCGTCTGAAAGCCATTCTGGGGTTGACCTGTTTCTTTTTACCCTGCGGCTTCTTTTACTATATAGATGTATATATGCCAGTTCTAGAAAGACGAGAAAGTTGGATAGGAAAAACAAAGGGAAACTAACCAAGGGTGCGACCACGCTTTCTTTATATATCTTTTTAGGGGTTGAGGTAAGGGGAATTTTCTGGACTGTACAATGCTGCTGCTGATGTTAAGGTGTATCTGTTATTATACGTACTCTTTCTTTATTTTATATCAAAATTGTGATTCTACTTGAGATTGGAATGTTTGGACTGAAAATCTAGAAATATTTTATTCTGGATTAAGGTTTTTTTATATAAGTTGATGAAAAATGGAGCGAGAAAATTTCTTATTAATATATTGTTAATCAAATAATTTTATTTCGATATAAATATCAATAATAATTTTTAGATGAGTATTCAAAATCTGTACAATAACGTAAATAGATTTGTAAAATAATCATACATTCATCGTATTAGACCATAAAGTATCATTAACCATGAATAAACTCATTTTATCAAATGTTAATATCAAAACGTAATGAGTTTTTTAGAATTAAATTTTTAGCATCTGAGAAAGTAAAATTTTATTTGATAATTTACCGACTAATCACACACATATTAGGTAAATTCTGTAGAATATCTTATAATTGATAAATCTGCAAAACTAAATGGAGAAAGTAACGAAACATTATCGTAAATATCAATTTGGTACATCTTGATTGATCGATGACTAATTCAAAAACATCGAAACAAAAAAAAAAGAAATTTCTCTCTTTAAAAATCAACATTACAAATCCAACAGCTATATACCTATACGTACATATTATAAACCGCCTACAAGAAACACATTATTGATATATTATTACAAAAGAGTAGTTGTGTATATATGTATGTATCTAAATAAGCTGTTTACATTCTCTCGTTTTAATAGCCATGAGAAAAAACTGTGAAGCGCTTGTATATATTTACTCACTCGTAAGAGATGATATTCATGGGAAATCCGCACAAGAAATTTTAATGCTCCCGAGTATAAGTACGTATCCTATGCCATTGCGTTTCTTTACGCAAATGTATATTATAATTTTTGCCCTCCTTCCACCTCCTCCTCCGTAACTTTGGACAGACTTAAATAATTTATGAGCTTTTACGATGCTTACGGATTTTTATAGAGCAGGAAAAATATATATAAACTTACTGAAATCATTCACTTGCAATTGCAATAATAATAATGATGATGATGATGAAAAAATATTTTACGGCAAATTGAAATATATGTACAACGAAGACGTAATCAAAATTAAATTGCGTATATGTAACAATGGAAAATAAAAGTAGGTGAATAAAATGAAAAAAAAAAAAGTGTAACAGGAAGAATGTTCATTTAAACGAAAGCGCAAGCATAATAATATCGAGAGAAGACCTTGAAAGAAAAAGTGTAAGTAGTAGTCTCTCGTGTCAGAGAATGTATATATACATACAGGTAATTTCTCCATTGTAGCCGCATAGCAGTAGTCGTAAGAGAAAGAGTGGGAAACTCGGCGTCTTGGTTATATCGCGGAACTGAAGTCCGTTGCGGTGCATTGAATTTTTTTTTTTTTTTTTTCTTTCGGGATCGCTCTTTGGGATCAAGCGCGTAACTACTTACGCACTCGAGCTGCATGTTTAATAAGGTTGCGAAAGGTTTAAAGCATGGGGTTTTTTTTGTATATATGCAGGTATTCCTATCTACGAGCTTTACATTTTAACGGCTTAAGCGTGATCGAAACGCGAGACACAAATTGTTTTTCTCGCGCGCTGGAAAATGTGTGGATTTTTAAAGAAAGTGTTTGGCTCGATATATTGATGTTAATTTTTGTTGGGAAAGAATATTGTTGGAAATGAGAATTGCATTTTTTTTGTTGTTGCTGGTTTACAATTGTTGATTTATTTTCTGATCGGAAAATTTGAATTCTGAAATGTTTTAAAATGTTAAATTGAAAAAATTTAAAAAGAATTTTTTTTATTAAAAAAAGATAAGTATAGTTTTGACAAATACGTTTGTTATGAAAAATAATCTGTCTTAAAATTCACAGTAGGTAATCTGATGTAATTGAAATTTATGAAGATTTGAATAATAGTATTTACGTGTACCATGTATAGTTTAGTCGGTAAAGTGACAGCTTCGTAACCGGAAGGTGCGAGTTCGATCCCCGGCATTAATTCATACATAAGATTTTACACGCCGAAATACGCTTGCTTGAGTGTTGAAAAGGTTAATGTCTGAAAATATTCGAACAATTACGATAACATCATAATTTTTTGGTAGTGATGATGAGTTAACATATTTATTTTATAATAGTAAACGTGATATTAAAATAAGCATAATAAATTATTTTTCTCCATATTTCTATGAATTCGATAATCGGATAGTATAAAATTTTTTAATTCGACAAATAAAAATTAATAATTTGTTTTAACGGTATATGTTATTATTTGCAAAATAAATTATTTTTTTGAATTCATTATTTTAATTACATTAACATTATAGGAGTTTCTTTTTAAAATTTACATAATAACCACATGTATCTTTTATTTTTTTTTTTATTGATTGCCTAAATCAATGATTTTAGTTTGGTACTTACGATTATCGAGTAAAAATTTAATAAGAAACGTTAAATGTAGCTCATTACACAAATTTATATATTGAAGTTAAAAATCTTTTTCAATTTCATATTTTTTTTTAAGTAAAAATGAATCTTTATTTACACCAAAATAATCATTTAAAATGTTTTAACACATTATTTGTTTATTCAACTCTTTTTTATTATTTCTAAAGTCACAACAAAATCAAGCAACAAGTATATTTTCAATAGTTTCAAAAGATATTTTATTATTCAAAAACATCATTCTGTTCCTCTATGCCTCAACATTTGCATATAACCATACGCAAAAAAAAAAAAATTGCGCAATCAAGCATGTACCATTAAAAAAGAAATTCAATTCGTAAAATTCGCGAGAGAATCGTACATAGTCATAAATCCTCTCCTTCCCAAAAAAAAAAGAAATAAAAATGAAAAAAAAACCATAAAAAAAAACCGTACAATTGAATTTTCATTCCAACCACAGAGAAAGAAGCCTTTACCTTCCCAAATCTCTCGTACATAATATTACGCGAACGAACAAAAATGCAGTAGCCATCCCGGTTCATGTTCGGCATATATTACATTTGCAGTGTGTATGAACCTATACCACAAACGAATCGCTTATTTCGTAATAACACACTATACAACACCATCTCCAAAAGCAAGACCATAACACCAGCCAAGTATATTAAAAAAAAAAACTCAACTCAACTCATGAACCATACCAGAACTTTACCCTGTTTATAATTCACATACGTAAACTTACTCACACACATGCATACACACACACTATACCGTATACTCACAGATTTGCATCTGCCGGCTGTCACGCACAGCTATAGACCAGCAGAAGGAGGAGTAGGAAGAGGAGGTTAGCTCTCGTACGCCTAATGCAATATTCTCGGCAATTACGTACGTTTGCGGATCAAACGTCAAGGGGGGGGGGGTGTAGAGGAAGGGAAAAGAGGTATATAGGCTTTTTCGTTGCATTTGGAATGAGGCTCCCCTGTGGCGCACGCAAAAATGTATTATATATATAAGAGGGGGAAAGAAACCCCCGCGGGGCATGATGATGGACCTCGACTTCTGTGTGTATGTGTGTATATAGGTATATGGTATATATATAT
>JAPYZE010004719.1:0-10201 GCA_030522805.1 Leptomastidea abnormis
AATATACTATTTCGCACTGTAAACCAGTGCGAAAAAGTAGTATTTTACACACCCAAAACGGTGCGTAAAATTGAATTTTACGCACGGAATTACAAAAAATTCTTTACTTGTCTAGATTTGATTTAAAAAAAAGTTATTTTATTTAAAAAAAACTTCAATTTAAATTTATTCTTCTGTAAAATACGGTTAATCAATCACTATTAAAATTTAACATAAATCAAAAAGATTACAAACATTTTCAAAAGAAAAAAAGTAAAATAAAACTTCCATTATAATTCGCCAAACTCGTTCGCGAAAGACAAATGTGAAAAAGCAATAGTCAAGAGACAAACACAAAACTAAGCGATAAGATTAGACCAACAGAATAAAGATTCATAGTTTT
The DNA here is from genome assembly GCA_030522805.1 of Leptomastidea abnormis. Taxonomy (NCBI): domain Eukaryota; kingdom Metazoa; phylum Arthropoda; class Insecta; order Hymenoptera; family Encyrtidae; genus Leptomastidea; species Leptomastidea abnormis. Next base: position 383 of record JAPYZE010004719.1, read on the forward strand.
ATCGAACCGCGTTCTCTCTTGCAGACATTGTAAAGTGAAAACTGGTATCATATATACTACACTCTCGCAAGGAGAGTCAAGAATTTCAAAGCTGCAGATCGAGTCGCTCTTGCGTGAGAAGAGGCTCTGCTGCTGAAACTAAATAAGAGAGAAGTTCCGAGTGCGATAGTGTGGAGGAGTTTCTCTCCAGAGGGTATAGAGGTCCAGAAGCCTGTGTTGTCCAAAAGCGAAGAATAGAGTCCGTGTAGGAGTAGAGGGTGGGTGAGGGAGGGAGGGAGGGATGGAAGAGGGATAGGTGGTAAAGGGAAGCCGAAGAGAGCAGCCAGACGCTAGTGCGGGATATTTATTGTAACGAGGACTTATGGCGACAGATTTAGGAATTAGGGTATCGCACCGACTCCGGACCTCCTCCACCCCCCCAAAGCCCCTTATCCCTCGGGTTCTCAGTCTCTCCTGCCACTGGGACGCTTCGCTTCCATGGGACATACACACGGGTACTGTGTGCTCCTCCGGATTCCCCCTGTCTCCCGACACCCTCCCTTCTGTATCGCGCGCGCGCGTGTGTGTGTAGCCTGGTGTGCATGGGTCCACGTGATACCGCAATAATCCGCGCAGATTATCCCGACGTGTACAGCGGGCGGAGCATAGTCGACAGGGCGCTCGGTGAGCCGGAGAAGCTCGGGACCGGGGAAACCCGGACGTGTGAGCGCGGCTATCTGACCTCGGCGGGTACGTCTCTTGGTATAATGTTGAGGACGAGGGACTATGCGGCCTATCGCTTTGCTGCCCATACGCTACCTAACCACCTCATCGACATCTCTGCGACTGTTTTCGACTGGATACCTATAAGCTGTTGGATACCTATATGTACCGCGTTATGCTCTCGCTCTACGCTTACAGCAACAACTGCGTGAATATTCATTGATAACGTGATGACTGAGATGTGCAGCTGGGTTTTTGATTACAAATTTTTGACACCCAATTATCTTTTGAAGTTTAGTACAAATTTAATTGATCGTGCTAAAACTTATCGATATTTTTTTAAAACAAATATTAACTGTATTTAAAAAAAAAAAAACAAATTATTCACAGTTATTGGTAAAAAAAAAAATCCATCTCAAATCAAAGATGCCCCAGCCAATAAAAAGGTAGAGTAAAATGCATTTATAATTTAGTCCGACGCTGCACATAACACCGATCGTAATCGCACACGTCTACGAGTAGAAAGAGAGAGAGAGAGAGAGTCTCGCAAGTCAAGCTGTGCGATATCGCTTCAACTCTACTACTTCGTATATACACGCGTAGAGCGCGTATAGATTTATAACCACTTCGCGCTTCTATATAGCATCGTATCGTGTGTGTGCGTGTGCCGGTAGTAGTATAGAAGCAGCAAGCGCAGCAGCAGCAACGTATATACGGTATACAGTGTATACGCCCCGGCAGCCGAATGATTTACTCGGTACGCGTATGCGCGCGCGCGAGCCGCGAAATGGCCGAGTGAGTGTAGTGCGATAATCTTAGATGACGGTATGGTACGGTAGGTAGGTAGGTAGGTATAGGTATATATGTGTAAGTCAGGGTGAGAGAGAGAGACCCGCTGCGTGCATGCATGCACTCCATGTTACGGGCCAAGCGTTTTCTTTGAATCTGTCGCCTTGAATTATATTATATTCTAGTATAGTTGTAGCAAAGTGAGTTTATGATACGTAGAGACCGTTTATATATTAATACAATGCTCTATTGTTATCTTTGGTAAAGAGCGAACAATAATTGATATTACATTATTACAACGCGACAAGTCAATTATGTTGCTAATTCAAAACTGCGCATATAAGTGCAATAAGGTGGTAAAGCGAGCTGAGTTGTAATAATTTACGAGCTGATGAGATAAATGAAGATAGACGAGTGTAATAAGTGTATCATCGGGATGTACCTATACAGTATATAAATCTACGATATGCTTATCTTTGCACCACCTACTACATATACTTATATAAAAACAATGACAAAAACAAGAGCGTAAATATTGCACGAGTTATATAGGTATAGATGAATGGATGAATACTCCTCAAAGAGCGTGATGGCGCTATCCGATATTCCTCGTCGATAAATCCTAATGAACGTCCTACCTGCTGCTGCTACTGCTATACTACTACTGCCTCGTGCCGAGGATATAAATAAGCAGCGGACGCGCGTGCTTGGTACAACTCAAGCAAAGAGAAGAATATAAGGTGATACGTAAGGAAAAAAGAAGAAGAAGAAGACGAAGCTGGCTGGTAGAAAGAAGGAGTAGGAGGAGGGCAGGGGATAAATCTTTGAAGGTGCGAGCGTGCATGCGTGAACGGAACACGCAGTTTTATAACGTGTGAGGAGGAGGAGGAGGAGGAGGAGGAGGAGGAAATGCAGTATGCGTTATGCACACAGCGTGCCCAAAAATAAGCCGGTTGCGGCTATGCGGAGCAAAGTATAAGAACGCGCGTTTTACTCAGCGTACATGCTTTTGCGCGCAGTGCGAGCGCGAGAAATAAGGCGCACAGGCACATGTACTGAAACCGCGACGAGAAAAAGAAAGCGAGATGCACGTGGAAAAAGAGAAAGGGGTGGAGAAGGAGGAGGAGGCGTGTACGCGCGCGAGCACTGAGAAAATCCGCTACGCTTGCAGTTTTGAGAGAGAAGCGAATTTAGAGGGAGATGAAGGAGCTGCGGGAAGGAGGGCTTGGAGAAAAAGACAGCAGCGGGACAGGAAGAGAAAGAACGCGCGCCTGGGAGAGGAAGACGAAGAAGCCTTGCCTCGCGCTAGACGAGCTTTTGGGAATAAGAGAAATACCAAGAGAAAGAAAGAAAGAAAGAAAGATAGATAGAATGAGAGAGAGAGAGAGAGAGTAGCGGTAGCAGCAGCCCGGGTATAGAGTATGAGGAAGAGAAAGAGGAGGTGGAGGAGGAGGAGGACGAGCTCTGCGAGGAGGGGAGGGTGTGCATTGCGGATTTATTCCCGCCAACACATTCATCATGGCGGATTTAGCTGAACCCGTAACGCATGGCTCTGGATATATATCTGCTTCTAGCTGCTTCCCCTCCTCCTCAGCTTCCCTCAACTTCCCCCTGGACCTCTGCTCCGGCCACCGAGCTGCGCGTTCTCGACCCCCTTCTCACCCCCTCGACCCTTTCCACCCGCACATGGCTGCTTCTCTCGCTCGCACACCCAACCGCTCACTCTCTTTCTCTATATTCCTATCTCCACTACGCGAGCCCTCCTCATCCTCTTTCTCTCTCTCTCTCTCTTCTGCGTCCCTATACCTCTCTCTCTCTTCACCCCTTTCCTATTCCGCTAGCTCCGGGCTTCTCTTTTTCGGTATTCGTTTCGCTGGTTGCCCTGCGCATATATAGCTGTATATATAAACCGCGCTCTATCTTTTTTTCATTCGTTCGTTCATTCGTTCGTTTCATCTCTCTGCAGTGTTTGACTCTCTCGGAAACTCATCCAGCATTCCCCCGGCCGCGACAAACCTCTCTTTCAATGACTTTCCGACTATTCGCCCTGCTACTACTGCCACTGCTGCTGCAGTGCAACGCCCTTCCCTAAAGCAAAATGTAGTCCTCTCGTTTGCAAGTAGACCTTTGAAGGTATATATGGCGTACCTACGTATGTACTGTCGATAATTAAAACTCTGCAGACCATGAGGTATATGATTGCTTTAAATTACAAGTTCAATTGTTTTCTACTTTTTTTTTAATCAGCTTCACCCTGTAAATTTTTTTAAAAATAAGTTTACTTTTTTTTATAATGCAAGTATAATAATGTGATTTGACGTAAAATGAAAATACTTGAACTACAATCGAATTATTTTAATATATTATTACATTATTTGATTGCAACGAGAGAAGTTTTATAAAATTACAAAGACACATTATAAAAATACAATTTTCACATAAACGCAAGAAAACACACTGTAAGTATATACCTACATACTTTTGAAAAAAGAAAGCTATAATAAGTGTTGCAGCTATAAAGAAAAATAAAGGGTCGAAAGAGAAATGTATATCAAAAGCTAGCAAGCAAGCAAGCAAGTAATCAAGGGAGGATGAGAGTGAGAGAGAAAGATAGAGAAAGTCACGATGGTAGAAAAAGAGAGAGAGCGTTAATTTCCGAAACGTTCATTATCTCTCGATGTTTTCCAAGAGGCAGCCGTGGCGCACAGATAAAGGGCAGCCTGCTCATCAATCACAGGCCTATTATTTAGGCCGATAAGTGGCTATACGTATATAAATACATACTTACATATATGTAGGTGTATGTGTAAGCGCGTGCGCAAGCGATAGAGAAAATAGAGTGAGACAGTAGAGAAAGGAGAGATAGGGGTATACTTGAGAAAATAGAGACCTCGAGGGCTGACTTCCCTCATCCTCCTCCTCCTAGGTATATAAAACGATCTGACCTGCTCCTCCGCAGCATAGGCACGCGTGCAGTTACATGCACGCGCTCTCTCGCGCACATCCCTCAAAGCCTTCAGAGCCACGAAGAAGAGGCGCGCAAGTCTTAAGAGAGAAGAAAAGAAAAAAGAAAGAGAGAGAGAGATGTCGAGTACTGTAGGCTGAAAGAGTGTAGGGGGAGAAAAAGAGAGAGAAAAGTAGTAGGCGGTCGTCTTAGGGGGGTAAGAAAAGCATACAGCGCACGTATAAAATGCGCGCGCGTGTATGGGCTCTGCTACTTTAATAAATCCTAGACCCGCTGCTGCCTCTGCTATCAGCAGCTGATCGCCATGCGTCATTGCTGTGTATGCGCGGCTACAGCGTCGACAGCGAGGCGCCCTATAACGCTCTCTCTCTCTCTCTTTCTCTCTTTCTTCTTCTTCTTCTTCTTCTAGCCAACCCCCTTTTCTACCTTCTCGTATATACATACATATGCACACAGACGCGTACACACTGCACACATACACATTTCTCTCGTTTATCCTAGATACGATATTACGGCGGGGGATCGGCGGCCATAAGTCTTCGGCTCATCCATCTACATTTTATCCGACGCAGGAGAGGAAAGAAAGAAGGTGGAGGAGGAGGTTGGGCTGCAAGGAGCTCCCACCTCTTCTTATACATATACACACAAGCGCTAGCTAGCTAGCTATAGAGAGAGTCGACGAGGCCGATCCTCAAATCCGATCTTGGCCTCCATCGAGATTCCAATAGCGCTCTCTGCTGAGGCGCCTTATCGAAGAAGAGCGAAGATAGGGTAGTGAAGGGGCAGAGAGGGAGAAGGAAGGCTTTGTGTCGATGAAGGATCGCGCGTGTGGGGCTATATTGGTTTGAAAAGGACGACGAAGACGACGACGAAGAGCTACTTTTCCTACATGTACCCAGCGACTACCCGCCACACCAAGGTCTTTCCATATTTCAGAGGCGTATATTATCATTTCTTTCGAAGCCTTCATCGATCATTTTTTTTTCACATTCGACGGCTCTTCTTCTTCTTTTCTTAGCTATGAAGGATATAGATTGGGATTTTATTCTGGTTTTAGAGTGGTGAACTTGTAGTATGGTGCGATGCTATTATTAATAATATGCTATTATATAGAAATAATATTTTCAAATTTTCTCAAGTACGAACAATTAATTTGAATTATAAGATGCACTTGAAGAAATGTAAATAATTAAAATTTTTATATATTTATTTAGCAATGCTCTAAATATTCTAATATATTATATATAAACTAAATGAAACAAAAAAAAACGTAAAATAAAAAAGGAAATGACATTAAAGTGTGAAAAATCTTCCCTGCAAGGCTCGTTTAGAATCAAGTTAGGAGCGAACATCAGCTTATTTTAGAAATATCTAACCATATTAAGGAATAAAAAGGATAAAAAAATAATTGCAAAAAAATGCTTCTTTCACTTTATTTCGGTTGTTCCTCTGATTATAGTGATTTTAATCTGCTCAACATAAAATGACTGACTATTCGCCTAATTCTGAGAGATTATATTTAAAAAAGAAAATTATTTTTGTAAAAAAATTTTTATTTTATTTTCTTACAATATTTGTTTTATATGTGGATCCCACTTAAATTTGATTAAATTATAATTTATGCGTTACTTTTTATACCAATTCAATTTTTTCCACATCTTTTTGACACTTCACCAAGCGTATTTCGGGTTTTAAAAGCTTGCGCAGTTGATAAACTCCGGGAATTGAACCCACGTACTTGTGGATTATTAAATCGACTTAACCATTTGTCAACTAAACTATTCCAGGACTTCTGTTTTACTTGTTTGTATGCATTATAATACACAACAATAACTTTTTTAATAAAGTAATTATAATCTGCTGATAATTAAAATTTAAAAAATTATTATAATAATCTTAATTATTATTTGAAAATATTCACGATATTAAATTAAAGTATTAATTTTTTTTATCTAATTAAATAAAAAGAAATATTTTCCATTTAGCAAAAATATTTTTGTGCATGCCGATATTTAAATAATCATTTGTGAAACATCAATTTTTTGATAATAAGTTAAGACAAAATATCTTCGTTTTAACATACATTGTAATTTTTGAGTTTAAATAAAAGTTTATTATTTTAAAAAACATTTTCAACAAAAATGTATTACTTTATCGGTATACAAATACATTTTTTTAGTACGTAAATTTTATTTTGTAAACCTTAACATTAAATATTAATGCAAAAGCCACAAAGATATTTGCTTTTCAAATTTTTCGTCAAATCGACTCCAGTTAATATATTACAATCTTTAACAAAGTATAGAAAAAATAACTGTTTTATGCAATTGAAAAACTAACAAAATACGTCAATTTTTATTTTTTCTTTTATATACAATATTCACTACTCTCTAATAACAACCTCTTCCATCTGTAAAGTATGAAGCAAGTTTGACATATCCCAGTAAGCAGAGAAGACCGGTTCTCGTACACATATATATAGATATAAGTGCAGAGAGCCTCGAGGAATCAACCACCTCATCCTCTCTACCCCCCCAGCATATATATAACTCCGGAGTAAAAGTTTTTCTGACAACTTCATCGCTGAATTCAAAGAGTTGTCCGTGTGTCCGCGAGCGATATTCGATTTTCGCTTTCTCGCCGTCACATGAAAATTTCATGAGGAGAGGATAGATTCCTCACCCCCTTTCTTTTTCTCCTTCTCAGCCTCAGGGGGAGGGAGGTATATACGATACGTATACAGAAGCGAAACCAGCGCTGGGCATTTTCTCTTTTCGCCGCTGAAAGCAGACGCGCACATCCCGAGAGGAAGTGCAGAGAGAAGCGGGAAGGGAGGAGAACGTACCGACCCAAATACGAAAGCAAAGAGACGGTGGAGGAGTATATATATCTGGCGGCCGAAAACTTGCCTCGTCAATCAGTAAGCGCGGAGCTAGAGTAAGACCGGAAGGAAGGAAGCGGGAGGGCAGGCTCCGGACTATGCGCGCATCTCCTTTGATGCCTCGCTTGGTCCAGGTTTCTTTCTTTTTTTTTCTTGTGCTGTATAACCGCGTCCGCGGCGCCGCGTCTCATTTTCTCTGTTTACCGGCGCCACAGCTCAGGATAGCTATACCCCAACGTACCAAAACCTCGCTGGGTCTGCGAATAGCTGGTGTACAAAACACACATCCCTTCCCCATGCCAGTGTGTAAGTATACGCGTGGGAGTCTCATCAATGGCCGAACGAGCAAAAGCGACTTTCCTGAGCTATTTTTTGCTGGTACTGCATCCCTCTGCGATGTCTCTCTCGCTACTCGGAGAAAAATGTTACTGCTTTTCTTTGCTATACGAAATTTGCTGAATGCTAGCGAGTCAGTTTCTTCTTTCTCTCTTGTTCCTTCTGTTTCTCTCTCTCTCTCTCTCTCTCTCTCTCTCTTTGCTGGATATACTTACGTTAGAAAAAGTTGGAATAAAATGTATCGATAAACGAGCTTGGAAAAATCGGTGAGTGTATATATGTGTATCGTATGTTTGCTGCACGAGTATGTTAACACATGGGCAGTATATTATTCCAGTAACATATCGAGCGAATATTTATATATAGTGAGCTAGCAATTTGTCGCGTAAAGAACTCGTGATAGTATATAGTATAAAAAAAGCAGTGACGACCAGAATATATAAAAAAATAGGAGTAGAGTGTGATTTTATTGGAAATCGAATTACGTAGTAGGTGTATATAGGATTTATATAGCTGACAATATGAGTTTTATTGCGTCAAACAAATATTTTCAAGATTCTTATCGATCACATAAAAGTATATACCTACAACTATTTTCTGTGACCCTATATATAGGTACTATTTGATCGACGTTTACGCGTAAAAGAAAGCCAGTCGTTGTAGAGCGTTGCGTCTGAAATTCGGGGAAATATCATGGGTAGGTATAGGTAAGTACAGCTTTTTGAGGTGAGACCGACTTCGTAATTCTCGCGCGGGTGCGAGGAATCTCGCACTTGTAATTGTAATACCTATATGTATACGCAGTCCGCAGTCTCGGAGAAGCGAGGGTATAAGAAAAAAGATACTTATTCGAGGTAAGCGCCTTGGCACAAACGGCGAAAGCGACAAGAGTTTGTACACCTTACCTACTACCAGGTATGTACACCAGCCACTTCAACAACAGGTATTGGACGAGCTTTTTTTTGATAGTAGTAAAAGTGAAAAAGAGAGAGAGATAGAAAGATCGATAAAAGCATGCCGCGCACAAGAGCGGCTCTTTTATTCCGTTCACACCTTTATGTGTCCACACTCCCGAGACTTCCATGGGCGTCTTGGGAATAGAGTGTCGGCACGATTGGTGTGTATGTATCGTTGACTCGATCCACTGTTATTTTATAGAGCACATATATTTGTATGTAGGTACGATGGGCATTACTGCAGGTGGTAGAGGCAAAAATTTTTTTGGATTAGCGCTTAAATAGAAATCGACTGGTTTCATACTACTTGGAGTCTTCCGAGATGCGTGTGTTGATACTTACGAGAGAAGGTGAGAAATTATAAAAAGGAGAAGAAAAAAAGTTGATCGTTCGGGGAAAGTTGCGAGTGAATACACTGATATATTCTGGCTGTATATATGCTATATGCATTCGAGCTTGTACTAAACACTTGGAGTTTGCTAGTTTTGCTAGCTTTGGTATGTGTCTTTTGGTGAATTTATGGCTTGAATAGTCGCTGACGATATTTATTTACTGCACACATGGTGGTTTATTTCAGTAGATAAAAAAATAAAAATATAATAATTATATTTCAATTATTTAGGTTCACATATAGAGAAAGAAGCCTTTAATTTGTCTTTTTGAAATTCAAATGTATATATTTATTCTTTTAAAATCAATAAATCAATTTCAATTGATCAACTTGTTATTTAAGGTCTTCAATTCCGCCCTATATATTATACGTGAATATGCGACTTTATTAGTCTACAGAAGTATAATACAATATTACTGATCCGCACACATACACATAATATACAGATAGAAATTTTCAAAAGAGTATGATTTCATTACTGAAGGATTAACGGTTGAATGTAAGAAGACCACCGCATGGCACGCGCTTATAATACCATATATATACACAGATTCGCAATCAATCATCGGCATGAAATTACAAACGAGCAAAATGAATTATTATAAGCGTGTCCAACGACTTGTTATCTATCCATGGGAATAAAGTTTTCTAGGTTTGTCAGAGAAGAGAGAGAGAAAGAGAGAAAGAGCGTGTGTATAAACTTTACGTGAAACCAGCAGCTCGTACTACTGCAACTTTGGTAGCTATGTATATATATATGCCTCGAATCTCAGTAGTAGGCGCAAGTGAGCAAGCGAGT
>JAPYZE010004720.1:0-10201 GCA_030522805.1 Leptomastidea abnormis
AACTTCGCCCATCGTCTTCTACGCCCTCGATTTACCTAATAACCAATTTGCAGGCATTCCCCTGAAATTTTGATTTAAAACCTTATTTGACTGGACTAATACCCCCACTACATGGAAATGTCAGGTGAGTCAGATTCCAACCTAAACCTACATTGGACGTGCAAAAACTTGTATAAGGCAGCAGTGCGTGCATTTCGCTACACATTTTTTCTTATCCGGAAAATCATATAATCCGTTGACCTTATTCCTAAGTATTTATTGTGTTTTTGATCTCTTCGACGACAACGACGATGGACAATTTCTACCATACGTGGGCGGTAAAGTTTCTTCAATCAGATCAATATCCATATGGTGTGGAAGAGTTTAACGTTACTTTACACTACCCGGTTAATTTTTCATCAGATTTCAAGTTGACATGGGGCTTGCAATGTTATTTCCCCAATAATAAAAATTATCTATTTACTAATCTAATTCTTCTAAAATCCGATAAAATCGAAGAAGTTTGGGCTAACTTTAAGATTTCTATTGTCGATAACAAAGGTAACACATACAAATCAGTGAGAAACAAACAACCGTGCAAATTTATTAGTAATTATTCCATAAATAATTATCTTTGGGGTTTCAAAAATTTCATTCATAAAGATATTCTGCTAGATGAATCAAAAGGGTTGCTCACCAATAAACAATTCACGATAGTTTGCGAAATTACCGCGTCATCATTGGAATGCAATCTCACCCCAGGTTCAAGCAAAAAGTTCAAGGTACAAGTGCCCGAATGTAGCTTATTCGACGATTTTTGGTCTATGTACGAGAATAAAAAACTCTGTGACGTTATTATCAACGTAAAAGACAAGGAATTCAAGGCACACAAGGCAGTACTAGCTGCCCGAAGTCCAGTTTTTTCCGCGATGTTTGAGCACGAAATGGAGGAAAGTAAGCTGAACAAAGTTAACATAACTGATGTCGATCCTGAAGTATTTGAAGAAATGATACGTTATATTTATACTGGTCGGTTAGAGGATCTTGAGAGTATGGCAGGGGATCTTTTGGCTGCCTCTGATAAGTATCAAATAGAAAGATTGAAGCTTATATGCATAAGGACACTTAGTGAAAATTTGTCCATCGATAACGCGGTTGAAACTCTTCATCTTGCTGATATTTACAGTATCAGTGAACTGAAAACGCAAGTTTTGGATTTTATCTGCACGTACGCTAAGGATATTGAGAAGACAGAAAAATTCCAATTATTAATGACTAAGAATCCGGATTTATTCATGGAGACTTTTCGAGCACTAGCTAACAAAACGTTAGATGAAACACAAGATCCACACAGGCCTATTAAAACATCTTTTTGAAAACATAAAAGAAGTTTTTATTAGTACGTGCAGAAAAACGGTAATATGAAAAATTTGTCTATTGTAAAAAATGTTGAGAATACTAATTCTTATGCTGTTCATTAATTTTAATTTCAAAATTTGTGTAATAAATAAAATATATTAATCTTATTTCTTTAACTGGTTTTTATTTACGTAACTTATATAGAAACAAATAATTCTGTTGCAATTTTAGAAACAATACTTTAAATATAAAGTCTATACATTGTTAAAATAAAATACATTGTTTGATAATAATCTATATTTATTCATTGTAATCACTATGGAGCATGTTATTGAATTTCAATTAAACTATTACATAGTTCTTGTTTATATAATATACTTTGTTTACTTAAATTCAACATTATTATTATTATATGACAGAGTTGTAATTAAAAATTTAGTTGTAACGTTTATCTCAACGATCAAGTATTGTTCATACTTCTTAATTATTAAATGCCAATTTCAAGTCTGATTTCAAATTAAATAAACATATTATGATTAAACACCAAATATAATCCTTAGTCATTCTTAATTTTAAATAAATCTTTCTCTAACACAAGTTATTAAATTAACAATAAAAGATACAGTTTCAAATAATTTTATCAATTAATTTTGTACTTTTACTTCTAACTTCAATTCAATTCAAAAGAAAAGAAAGTTTGGTCACCAGTGATCCTAAGATTACGATCTCTGTGTAATATGTAAGTATGTACTTATGAGTATATTTACTTTATAATTTAATTTATGATACAAGAATAAAAGACATATATAAATAAAGAGGATTATGAATAAAGTAAGCAAGTGAGAATTTCATTTGTTAGTAATTTATTATGTAATATATAATTATTTATAATAAAAACAGCTGTTTGTACAAAATAAGTGATTCAGAATGTTTTGGCAAAATAATAGTAAAAGATTATATTATAACATGTTGCTCCATAAAATTAAGACTTACTAAAGTATTTTTATTTCAATAATAATAATTTGTTATGAAAATTAAATATTTTATTATTGTTTAAGCAATGTAATTTAAGTAATTTCTTAAGTTATCTAACATTCTCTTAACTTTTAACGCAATTTTTTTCTTTTTTAAAAATTTTAAAAGCTGAACTTTTAGTAAAACTCAAATAAGTGTAACTCTGTACAATTATATATTTTGCAAAGTGCATGGTAACTTTATTATAAAGATTGACTTTTTAAGCTTTAATTTTATTAAAGCATTTTTATCTTAAGTTGTATCAAAAATATAAAATTTGTAAAGAAAAAAATTATAAATTATAATAAATTTTTTATCTTTGTAGATACTGCAACAAATAATTGTAAAATACTGGGAGATTTTTGAAATATATCACAAATATGTCCATTTAATTTTTGATGTCCTTTTAATTCATTATATATATTGTACATCAAAGTACTACTTATAAATTCAGCAATATTAATCCTTTGATAAGGGCAACCAAGTAAAGCATTTAAGTCCATACTATATCTTAAACAATTTTGAAAAATGGCAAATCCATGAACCACAGAAATATCAAATTGATTTTTGTCTATATTATTTTTTGATTTGAAAAACCTAAGAGCCCATAAGCAATCATCCTCTTTAACACCATCAAGAGCATCTTTAACAGACTTATTAATTTCAATATCACTAAAAGCTTGTTCCTTGCATTTAAAATATAATTTATCTCCAGTTATTTTTCTAGCAACATTATAAACTATTAACAGTATTAATGTATATAAATGATAGTTTGTTGTAAAAACACTGTCTGCTGAACTGTGCCAATACTTTATTGTTGCTATCAATAATCTCCATTCTGGTGGAAACACCAGTAAAGATTCTTCTGATATTCCCATAGTATTTAAAAATATTATTTTTCTGGCAGAAATTGGATGATCTTTTAATTTTTCAAGCTCAGGAATTTCAAAATTAATCATATACTTTTCACAATCTAATTCAAAAGTTGTAACATCATTATTACCACTTCTGGCTGTGTACTTTAAAATATTTGTATTGTTTGTTCCTTTACTAAGTAATCTATATATAACACTAATAATTTTAAGACTGACTTGAAATACAGTAGGCTTGGAAAAGTCTTCCATTTGAGTTGTTATCAAAATATGTTGTCTATTAACTATGTCTAGAAAATAGGAAGGGAAACTTGCTTTATGATATTCAAACAAAAACCATGAAGGTGTTAACTTTTCTAAAGCATCTTCTACTTCTGGTTGGACAATATTGTAATCATTACTTGATAAAGATTCAGTTTCACTTTCAACATAATCGAAGTAATTTCCATGAATATTTTTTCTCTGTCTTTTATCAAGATTACTGGTTCTATCAAATGTAAACATATCTATCTTTATATTTTGCATCATTAAATTTATTTCTTCTTGACTGTATTCTAAAGAATAAAGCATTTTTGGTAATGGATTGAAATATCCATTGATGATCATTTCAAGAATGTCAAGAACTACTTCTTGTTTATCAGAGTCTAATTTATTTATGATTTCTGCAAAAGCACTATCCAAGGTATGTTTTTGAAGCCAGTTGAGAATAACTGCAATAGGAAAAAACAGCTTTTTTGTGGAATAATTTTCTATAATATTCTGTGGAACTATTAAACTTTGGAAGAAATTATAAAAAACAGTACTGTTAATATAATCATTTCCTAGAATAGCTGCAGCTAATGGTAAGCACTTTTTGTCCACATTGTACTCTTGTAAAAAATTATTTCTATCAAATAGTTTACACATCTTCATAAAATTATTTGATTTTCTGGTATACCCAATCTTTAAAGTAGTGAAAGGTATATACATAACATCAAATATATAAAAATCTGAATCTAAGCTTAAAACAGGGCAATTCAAAATTCTTGCTAAAGATGCAATATGGTTATCGGCTTCAAGAGTCGATACAAGAATTTTAACATTTCTTTGGCGAGCAATGTAAATAAAAGCATATTTTAGTAAAAAAGGAAAGATCTCTTGTTCATTAGCTACAGTTGAAACAGATATTGCCTGTATTCTTTGTTTCCTACGATCATAAACAGTTTTCATTTTTTTATCTTCTAAAGCTCCATCAAACATTACTATTGGAGTCACTCTGCACATTTGCAGTTCTTCAAAAAATTCATTGACATAATAACCATATTCAATGTAATCTCCACCAAAACAGCAATTACATTTGTTTGAAAGATATAATTGAATCATTATCGAATTTCCATCAATTATTAACATTGTATCATGGAGCTCAAATTCTTTCAAAAATTTATTTGATTGACTGTTAATGAACGATGTCAAACCTTTAATACCCATACTTGTGTTTCCTAAAAACATGTTTCAATATTAAATATGACATTAAATTAAAAAAAAATTCTTAAAATACATGATAAAACTAATATTTGTTAATAATTTAATTATTAACTATCAACTTCAAAATTATTTTTCAAACTATGCCTGTGCGTATTTAATTTTAATTATTCAAGATTTACTTACTCAATATAATACACTGCTTGAAAAATCAGACTAGTATTTTCAAAATCTAGTGGCTACTTTTGTCCAAAATTGTAAAAACGTACCCCACACTAATTTTGTATACATTCTTTCCACTCTCTTTTATAAAGCTAAAAGCAGATAATTCTTTATTAGGGATTGATAATTATCAATTTTAGATTTTAAAACCAGACTTTATCGTTAAAAACAATTTTTTATACTGATTTTTTGCAGTGGAAGATATACAAGAAATATGTTCATTAAAAGCCTTCAAAAAGACAATATTAGCTATAAATTTTTTACAAGCTTATTCTACTATACGTATATTTATATTCTCATATGTAACTTGTCAATTTATTATTTTACTTGAATTGTTGTTCATACAAATACATAAATAAAAATTTTATTAAATATTTATTAGGTATCTATATGTGCAAAACCATAAAAAATACCGTTATAATAGCTCAAAAATTAAAATAAAAAATAGTGATTACACTTTTTAATCTTTGTGACAAATTTTTTTAAGCCACTTTAAGTTTTTTCATTTAAATTACATGTTAAAAAACTGAAAACTTTTACTTTTTCATGTTTTTTCACGTATAATTTTTTCTAATAAAGATAAAAAGACTTTTCAAAATAAAAATTAAAGTGCTAGTAATCTGTTTTAATTTTTTTTTTTAAGTGACTGAAAGTATTAATTAAAAGCTAAGTTACAAGGAAATAAATAGGAAAAGATAGGAATTTTGCTACTAATTTATGTTTTTTCATATTGTGCCACCCTGCAACTTTACTTATAATTAATATTTTTAGTGACTTAATAAAATAAATTGAAACAGATTACCAGCACTTTAATTTCTTTTTTGAATCGTCTTTCTATCTTTATTAGAAAAAATTGTATGTGAAAAAGTAAAAATTTTCAGTTTTACCGATTTTTTAACATGTATGTTTAAATATAGGAAAACTTAGAATAGCTTAAAAAAGTTTGTCACATCAATTAAAAAGTGTAACCACTATTTTTCCTTTTAATTGTAAACAACCTCAGTAACGAAACAAATCTTGGATCAAGTGCGAGCCTCAAAATTGATTTTAATTTTCTCTTGAACCATATCATTTTTTGTGGTTTTGCACATATACATACATTTATAGATAAACGTATTTACGCGGATAAAGTTGCGCGCATATTTATCTACTCGAAAAACTTGTATGGTAAAGATTTACTAACTGCGCCATATTGGAGTCATAGCAAGAAGCCCTTGCCACGCTATATTATCAAGGTTATTATACATATATACTACATACGTTTACTTCAGTAGTGCCTTATAGTGCGAAATAATTTTAATTAAGAGCCTCATAAGGACCTTGTGATTATATTTCACTAAGTTTTCTGATAGAATTCGGAGTTGCGTTTTTTTAGGCATTATTTAAGTGAGTGTATATTTAAGTGGATTTGTTTTTATATTAACGAAAAATGCTTAAGTTTGAAAATTATCAAAAATCTAGCGATATTATTTTTCTAAGACATACATACATACATTTACGCAGATAAGCTATTTATATCATATGACTACTATTCTGTCGCTTGGACATATATTTTTTGAATAGACATGCGAATAATATATTATTAAAATAATGAATTTATATTTTGCAATAAAATAATATATACACTTACTTATTCTTTATTCCTGTTCTATTTGTATAGCTTTTAGTAGATATACTTTGAATTCAGACAAAGTAAACATGAACACTTATTCTCCAGAGCAAACAGCACAGCCTAATACTTGTAACTGCGAATAAGACAAGCATCAAGAATTTATAGGTTATGTTTGAATAGTGGGAGTGGGAGGAGAGAAGTGGGGTTCCCCGTCGAATTAAGCGCGTTATTTGAATACAAATTTTATTATTAAACATTGATAATTGGATTTAAATGCGGGCAACAATTTACAGATAAATGTAATAAAAAATTGTTATGGTAAAGCCAATAAAATTATTTACTTTTCAAAATACCTGTTCGAAATAAGCACTAAATTAATGCATTTTGCTTTTTCGTAAAAAAATCTTTGAAATTATACAGATAAATTTATTTCATAAAGTGTGTTAAAATGTGTTTTGTGATGTAAAAAGTCAGAATATTGTTTTTTTGAAATTATTTTTTGTTTATGGGTGAATATCTTTTTTTTTAAAGAAGAAAAAATTTCTAATGTACGATTTTGATCGGATAAAATGCATTAGATTTATTTTGGGAAAAAATTGTAAAATAATTTTTTTATCGATTTTAAATTGTTTTTTTTTTAATTTTTAGTTTTTATAAAATTAATTTTTAGAGTTGTAGGTTATATCGTTTTTAAATTATTGTTAAAAAACGAAATTTTTTTCTAGATATTAAATAATTATATCTTAAATAATTTACTAGATATTTTTTATTTAAACAATGTAAAAACATGAAGTACTTATACATTAGTACGTATAAGAAAATACAATAATATTTTTATGAAATTCGAAAAGCTAAATTAAAAAGAAAAAAATAAGGTATAGGAGGAATTGGAGAAAAGCAACAGTGGTTATAGCGTGTAGTAAAATTTAATGTCGAGATCAAATTTTAATTCTTGTGTATTGGGACATTACGTAACCCATCACTGCCGTCCCATAAGATTCAATATATTTCTAGATCCACTTGACTATATATTTTGCTGCAGTATATGTATATTATTGTTAAGTGGATGTTCGAAATACATTTAGTCTTATGGGACGTGACGTTATGAGTCACGTCATGTTTCACGATCATAATAGATGATTAATAATATCATATCTTCTCCTGTCTTACATCTAAGAAAAAAAATATTTGTGCGTATAAAACAAAAGTAAAAAATGGATCCTGAAGTAGCGAAGGTTATCGAGCGTTTAAAGGATCTCGATATTATGCCTCTCGAGATGCCGAGCAAACAAACCGACATACAGAGATTTTTTGCTGGAAAATCGATATTGTTTACCGGTGCCACTGGTTTCATGGGCAAGATATTTGTTGAGAAGATACTAAGGGCCTGTCCTGATATAAAAACTCTCTACATCATCATTAGACAGAAGAAAGGTGTTACTCCTGAGGAGATAATAAAGAAGTATTTTCAAAATCTAGTAAGAATTTTATTTTTAATTGCGAGGGTAAATTTGTGGATTTGAAATTTTTTAAGTGTTTTGTAACTAATCGAAAAAATAATACTCGTAAACTTTTCCTTTTATAAAACTAAAAAAAATTAATTACTCGGTTAACAAATAAGTAAATTTTATTAGTTGATCAAATACTTCGTGTAATTATAAAAATTAAAAAAAAAATCAATTATTTTATTAATTTTATTTGTCAATTTTCTGCTATTAATACTATATAGTAATATAAAATAATGAAATTTAAATATGTGAAATATAATTCATCTTTTGTGAGAATATTTAAAATAGCATGTGCATTTCACAATACAGTATCAAACAAAATATAGAATAATACATATTTATTTTATTTAGCATATCGGTTTATCATTTATTATGTACGAGTAGGTAATGTAAGCTTTCGCAATAACAATCGCATGAAATTTCTAATTGTAACTTACGAAGTAGATATGCAGAAAAGAAAGAATTGTTTAAAAACAATAGATAATGTGTTTCTAGAGTACATGAATTTGAATTTCAAACATTCAAGTCAAATCAAGTATTGAGCTTGAACAAAAATTAATTGAAGATGCAATATTGCAAATTAAAATATGTATAACAAGTTATAAATTTCATAAGGCTTACTTTTCTTACGTAAACTTTAATTAATTTTAAAAAAATTTCGTAGAATTTGATATTAAAGTAAAAAAAAGAAAATGATACCAAATGCTTTAGCAAAATGCTTTTACAAAGTCTGTAACATTAATAATACTAACAGTTTCAATATAGGTAAATTTACCAACGATCCAAAAATGAATGTAAATAATTATCTTACAAATAAAAATTTTTTACAATAAATACTTAAGTAAGGTTTTTTAAAGCCTTAATAATATTTTGTAAATCAAGTATAAGACACGTTCAATACACGACGTCTGATTTTACGTTATTCGTCATGAGTTTACATATTTGTGAAAATATTTCAACATCTGTCTTTAGTAATTAAAATTAAGCACTGGCACAATAACAGAGGTTCATTAATTTTATTTTAAAGCAACAACATTTTCTGAAAAGAAAATAAAGCATCAAATTAATTTTAAAAGCAATTTATTTAATGCTTTACTATACCATTTATATCATACTTTCATAATCAAACTTTTTTAAGCAGAAACAAATTTATTTCAAACATGAAAACAAAAAAAAAATGTAACAGACAAAATTTTTAAAACTGCAGATTTTTACTTGGGTACGAAAAAGCAATCCAAACTTTGAAAGCAAAGTTGTATTGATAAAAGGTGATCTCCAAGAAGATAAATTGGGCATATCAGATGCAGATCGTCAACTGCTGATAAACGAAGTCGACATAATCGTACATAACGGCGCAATAACGAAATTCAACGAGAAAGTCCACGTAACCTTGAAAGTCAACGTGCTTGCAACGAAGTACTTGCTTGATCTTGCACTCGAATGCAAACGCATCAAAGCCTTTATTTACGTGTCAACAGCCTATTCCCACTGTTATAAACAAGATATCGAGGAACGATTTTACGATGCACCAACCGATCTCAAAACAATCAATGCCATCATCGACTGGGACACAAAGTCCGAAAATGGCATAAGCGAGTATATGCTAGAAAAAGTTCTTGGCAAATGGATCAACGTTTATACTTTTACCAAATCGATGTCTGAGGATCTTGTCAGGCAGTACAGTGAGAAAGCTAATTTTGCCTGTGCTGTATATAGACCGAGTATGGGTACGTTGTTACGATTCACTTGTATATATGCACTTTAAGCTGAACTTAAAATGATTGAATTGATGCCTTGCAGTTTTTAGATTATAGATATAGAAAAAAAAAAATTTAGTAGGACAATTATTTTTTAATCAGTTCTAAACTTCACTGACAAAAAACATTCCTTTGTTTGGTTTCATTACTTTTTTTATTATTTTTTATTATTATTTTTTTTAGTTACTGCTGCCAATAAAGAACCATATCCGGGATGGATTGGTAGTTTAAAAGGACCAGAGGTGGTATTCCCTATCTTTGCCAAGTTCTAAAACTAAGTAGCGGCGGCCGTAGCGCCGCCGCTACTTAGTTTTTTCTAATTCCTTGTTCCATGCGAACCGTCCGCTAGTGGACTTAGGTCGAGTGTCCGTATTATTTTCATATGTTCATCGCGAGATTTCAAATCAAATCTCAATA
>JAPYZE010004721.1:0-10200 GCA_030522805.1 Leptomastidea abnormis
TATATATATATATATATATATATATATATATATAAGATACACGCCTATAGATCCTCATCACCTACTTTTCTACGTTCATCCCTTCTCATCAATATAACATCCCCTTTTCCTTCCCTCCCTCCCTCCCTCTTCCTCCTGTTCTATCGTCTTCTTCAATTTCCCCGGCGTCTCCGGGTCGTCGCGCCGACAGAAGCGCGTCTATAACGAGGCCAATCCTCGCTACTACCTATATCATCCCCTATATATGTACAGAAAAACGATACCAACCCAGAGTCTTCCGCCCTTTTATATATCTCTCTTTCTCACTCATCATGCTGTTTTTCCGTTATACGCGTCTCGTTAAACTCTGCCCTCAAAAGAAAATAAAAACGACTAGGAGTACTACAACTATACGATATTCGATTGAGCGAGTATTCAGTTGGCGCCAAGAGATACACGTGAAGTAAACGAAGCTAAGCATCACAATTGTAATTGCATAGCCCTCGAGGCATTTATCGTTTATATATGTCTTAAAGTTAGCTACTTTGCGCTTAGCTTCTTGAATGATTGATGTCTAATATGATTAACGAATGACTATTTTGTCTATTTTTGATTTATGAGCTGAGGTTGTCTTATAGATATGTGTATTGATTTGAGGTATTGAATTTTTTTTCTCTAATTGGTTTATTAAATAATTATATTATTTTTAAAAATTATAGAATAAAGAAATTTAAGTCGATTTTTTATTATAATCAAATAGAATAAGAAATGCTCGTAGATCAATGTCATTTATATTATACACACAGGTATTCTCATTGTTTTAAAATTATCCTTTTTCTAAATCGATACTTTTTCCTACTTCTTAAAATATATGTGTGTCTTTATAACTCGTTTAGACAATGTTGACGAAATCTAGGGTAAATATTAAACGATTTAATAATGTAATAGAAATGTAGATTAATAAAAATTTTATGGAAAGTATGATGAAAAATTTTACGATTTGTCAAGTAAAAGAACTTAAAAAACAATCGTATAAAATTGCATTAAAAAAAAAAAAATAATAAAGAATCTTACTATTTTTATGAAGCTATATCGTAAAAAAAAAAGAAGAAATTTAATTAAAAAGTTTTCAAATGATGTTACATGTCCATATAGTATAATAAAATTGACGATCGATTAATATATACAGTCAGTTGTCCGATTTATATAAAGTTTCATCAAAACTTTAAGAAATTAATCTCACCTACACCCTACGTTAGAGTAGATATAACAACTTTTCCTAAAGTATACTCTCTTAAAATATACTTAAGTAAAAGCTCGAGTATAATTAAAGCATTTCTTCTCTCTTGTTAACTTCGTCGAGCGAATTAAATCCGAGTAATAGCAATGCTCATTTACGCATTTACTGGAAAATCCTTAGCGAATATCACAGCCTACGTAAACATGAGCTTGCAAGCTCTCTAACTTCGAGGACTTACTTACTCCCCTCTCTCTCTCTCTCTTTTTCACTATTTTCCTTTGACTATATAAAAGAGGAAAAACAGAGCGTGATAATGCGAGATAGGATTGGGAAAAGTAGCTTTTCTCATATACATATATAATAGATAGATTGATATTGTGCTAGAGCTTTTATAGTTTTCGTTAAAGCTTAGCAACGTATTCACACGTGCGGAAAATGAAAGAAGGGGGAAAAGGGAAATATGTTCTTTTTTAATGTCGACGAGACGATGAGCTATATGTTGGTATAAATTTAACGGTTATACACATGCGATTTAATACACACGTGCATGGATAGGATAGTTTTAAGAACGATAAAATGAAATAACGATTGTCGTGTCTCGCCACACGTTATAACTATCATGAAATATAAGTATACTTTGACAATGAGATATTTTATTGTTAATATTTTAAGTTTTAAATATCAATTTCTTTTTTAAACTCTTTGATTTTCATTTAAAATAATTCAACAATCGTCATTAAAAAAAAAAAAAAAAAAAATACGTAGGTAAACAAATATAACAAAGATATATATAATTCAAATATAATGTAGAAAAAAGAAGCAAACAAAATGCGACTTCAATTGTAAATCCAATAAAAATTCAGTTAGAGAAACGAGAGCTTAAAGGGAAATCGAAGGTTATAGGTATGTATACCGAAAGGCACACTGGACTTAAGTCGCAAGAAGAAAAAGAATAGAGTAAGACAAGAGTTGAAGCTTGGTGGGATGTAAGAATAAGCAAAGTCGGTAGGTATATAGATACCACACGTGTGGAAAAAACATCAGCAATAGCCAGAGCTGAAAGTATATATAGGTATAGGTAAAGGATAGAATATATAGGATAGGATATAGGAGAAAAAATATATCAGAGTCACAGCAGGCGGTGGTCAGTGGTGGTATATAGAATCTGAGAGCTAAAACCGCGAATAAAAATGAGGAAGGAGGGTAAACAAACGTCAAGCCATAACGGCTAAAGTAAAATAGAAAGAAAGATTATATAGGTAATAGCAGATATAGAGAGGTGCCTGCCGTTTGCCGGCTCTCATATACTGTCGGCAGCCGCGGATAGATTCAAGGCCGCCGCCTCTGCCTTCGTCGCGGTAGGCAAGAAAGAAAGAAAGAAAGAAAGAAAGAGTGATTGAAAGAGAAAGAGAAAGAGAGGAGTGTCGAAGGTATAGGTGGTATAGAAGAGAAGAGACAGATAAAGAAAGAGAGGGAGGGTGCGTAAATATATGTGTGTATGTGTGTGTGTATGTATTGCCGCCTTGACTTCATCGCCGATCAATAAAATCCCCAAGGAAGCTAAGCTAAGGCTAGAGCTTGCGGCGCATCACCTCGCCTTCTTTTTTTTTTTTTCCTTTCTCGCACTCTGCCATGTATACCTATATGCGCAAACGCGAGCTTGCGGGCCTACACCTATGCCAGCTTTTTTCTCCTTTTTTTTTTCTTTACCGATCGCCAACAGCAGCAGCAGCAGTACAATCCCTACAGGCATCTAACACACCCCTTCTCTCTCTCTCTCTTTCCTTTTTCTCCTCTCTTGACTACGACAATCTTTCTTAGATCTTATATATACCTACACCTATATACGTTTCTGAGATTTACCGAGCACTTGGGATTTTAACTTTTCTTACGTTTCTTTTTTTATGCTTGAGTTTTATATTTATGTTTGTATGTATGTACATATATGTGTGTTTGCAAAAGCTTTAGATTTTACTCTGAGAAAATTTGGTTTGAGACTTGTATGCGGGTTAAAATATGGAATGAAAAAAGAAAGTTTCTTTTTTCTAGCATAAATTTTTTTTATATTGCATGAGTTATATTTTTTGTGTAGTATGAAACTTTATAAATGATATTTTTATGATAATCTTTATCAACATTTATTTTGTTTTCTTGCAAGTGTAAAATATGTATATAAATGTTTGAGGATAAAGTTTTTGTTTATAAAAAAATTTCATTAAAATATCAATCAATCGTTTCTGTTGAGATATAAAGTCTTTTATTCTTGAGAGATCAAAGAGATATGTGTGTATTTGAGTATAACTTTACATTTACGAGACACTGATCGAAATCCAAAAATTTACGTATGTCTTATTTCTAAATATGTATAAATATATAAATCCAAAACGAGTGTGTATGTTATTATATTTTTAAACTTGGGTTATTGAAAAATCTGTCAATGCTATAATTACGCTGAAAACAGTAAATGCGCAACAACTTTATATCTGCATGAGCTGCTGCTGCTGCTGTTGCTCCTATACCAAAGACGTCTTTACTCTCTTTCTTTCAACTGACTACACTGACATGAGGTACATATTGAATATGTATATAAACACATACGTATTTGTAGTAGTAGTAGTACACGTGTCGTGACGATCGGGAGATTATTTTAAATTTAGTTACGTTCTCGCGATTTGTGAAGAAGTGCCAATTTTATCTTTCTCATAGGTACTTTTTACCGTCTTAGCCTAGTCTTTTTACTTTTTCATATTTATGATTTAATTTACAAGAATTTTTGATGATTCATTTATGATATATATATGCTTGAATCATGGTCGAATTTGGTGTTATTTATTTAAATATTAGAGTAAAGCTTATTTATTAACTTCCTTCATTATACTTGTAAAATTTTATCAAAATCAATCAATTAACTATAATTAATTTAATTATAATCAAAGTATACTGTCTAAACTACATTAAAATTATAAACCATCACTTGAAGAAAAAAAAATCTCTTTCTCGTCGCCCGCAAGCTTACTTAGAAAAGTTGCATGGCTTAGTCGTAGTCGTCTAATTGTAATTATAGACTCTCACGCGTGACGCAAACGGTAAAAAGGTACCAAGCAACCAATATAGAAAAAACGGAAGAACTTGAGGCGGAAGAAAAAAGAACAGCTACTAGTCAAAGAAGAGAAAAAAAAAAAAATAATGAGATGAAGAAAAGCTCGCGCGTGCGTTAAGCTACAATACCATAGTTTATATAAAACAGCTGCTATTGACGGTGTCTCGATTTTTATTGATAGATCGGTTGTACACGAGACTACCAGCGCAAATTTCGCCGGTAGTTAAAAAAAAAATTAAAACTTCAAAACCCATATGTACCACTCGATCATCCTTATTTTTTAACAATTAAAGCTCCACGTACGATATTAACATCTCGCACTACATCACTCTCCAACCAATCAACCCTTATAATTTTCCGTTAAAATCTTGGCAGACTACACTTGGAATTAACTACTGACGACAACACGTAAATACAGCAGCGTTAACGGTATCGTTAAAAGAAGAAGGAAAAAATCAAATCTTGGCCGCTCGCGCTCGAATCGGCCAAAGACGGGCGTGCGACTGAGTGAGTTAGAGCTTGCGGGGGTGTGGGCGCTTATATTGCGGGTTCGCAAGCTTCTTCTTCTTCTAGCTTTTCGAGCCTGCGCGAGCGCTCTTTTTCGAGACGCTTATATAGCCGTTGATGACGTTTACGTTGATATGTATTAAAGCATGTCTGTGTAAGTGTGTGTATTGGTATACGCACACTAATAGCGATCGGCTACACATTAACCGAGTGAGTTGTGAGCTTGCGGGGACTAGGGTGAGCGCACGTGAGTGAGAGACACTAATACACGTTTATATATGTGTGTGTGTATATTTGTAAGGCTGTATAGTTAGAGAGTGAAAGCTTCGAGGTCGGAAAGGCGCGGCTGTATATGTTTAGTTTGAGACACGAAATTAAGTTGAACGATTTGACCCGAGAATGTAAGATTTTTCTTTTTATTTGATACGTGTACGAAAGAATTTTAGCTGTAACTTTTTAGGGTATTGGGAGTTAAGGGATAATGGGAATAATTTTGGCGAATGTCAAAAGGAAATGAAGGAAAATATAGCTCAGATGTTGGAGTAATAAAAATCAGCGTGATTCGCGTGAAATTTTATTAGAAGATGCGCAGTGCGAGATTTTTACTACTTTAACTGAGCTGCTACACATACCTACTAGTAACCAATCGAGAGCTTTTTCGTTCGTTTTATTTTTATGCTTGGAGATTATCGTAAACTTGATGTTTATAAGACAGATATTATTAATGTTATGGTCGTTTTTATTGGATTATTATCATTGTTTGATTTTGGATTTTAAAGGGATTAAAAAATATTACGAGAGTGATAAATTTCTGCTTTACTATAATTTAGAAATCGCCTTATTAAATTAGTAATAGTCCATAGTTTTATTAACTTGTTAACAACAAAAAAAAATTGTTTTCAGATGAAAAAAAAAAAATTATTTAAAAAAAATTCAACAATAACTCAAACATAGAAATAATAATAATAAAAAAAAAAAGAAAGGAGAAAAAAATAGAAGTGCTGAGATTAGAAAAGAAATGGTGGTACTAAAAAGACAAAAAATATGCGAGAAGAAGAATAAGAAGAACGTAGTAGAAAAAATATCTCTCGAGGGTAAAAAAAACGCGTAGCTTATAGGAATATATAATGGTACGAATGGAGAAACTGAAAAAGACAAATGTAAAGAAGAGAAAGAGATAGAGAGACATAAAGTTTTGAAAATGTATCTCGGAGACTCAATAATGTTACCAATTTTTCCTTGCAAAATTTAAAATATATAAAAAAAAAGTCACGACAGAGCAGAGAAAAAGACTAGTGATATAAATTATAATATACGCTATAGGCTTTCTTTACTCGCCAGCAATAAATATTACTTTTTATAAAAAAAAAAATAATTGAAAAAATTTTTAAAAAAACTCTAAAGAGAATAAGCTGAGATACGCGTTTGATAAGTAGTATAACAATAAATATCGGCCGACAAAAAATAAAAAAAAGAAAAAAAATCTCTCGGTTTATTTACATTAAAGTTATATATAGTTACACAGCACACACAGAGCAAGCTCTTTCAACGCGAAGTTAATTCTCTCGCGAATGGTTAGCAGCACAGTAGCCTATACACATACTTTACATTAAATAAATACCAATATACCAACCAGACGTATTAATCTCCACTATATTATGTATAATAGCATTTTATATAAAAAGGTAATGAAAATCAAGAAAAATTATTAAACATACGGTTAGCCAAACTTATCCAAACATATCCAACTTGGCTATATATAAATATATATGCAATTCTCACGCTCTTGAACTAAAAAGCTCGCGAAAAAAAAATCAAGTGTAATACCTTGAATGAGACAAGAACAACGTAAAGAAAATCTTCATTCTGTCTCTTGTCACGCATTTCTCTTGCCAAAAAATTCAATGTAAACTATAAACGCAACTTTTGTTCGAGAAAAATTAGCGAGCGCGAAGGTTGTTATGTTATAGTGGTAGAAGGATAAAGAAGAAGAAAAAAAAGAAAGAGGAAGGTAAGGTGGGTGGGTGGATATACAGACAGACACGTCGTCCATGGATAGAAGGTGCAAGTAAATGTGTGTGTGTGTGTGTGTGTGTGTGTGTGTGTGTGTGTGTGTGTGTGTGTGTGTGTATATAAGCTGTCGGGTGTATAACGCGGGTAAAATAAGGCCAGCCGAGTTTTCCGAGCGTGAACATCAAGCTACTGCTGCTGTGTTGCCTTATACCTCCTCTCGTGTCTATATGTAACGGAGACGAGGGAGAACGTTGACATCGTGTGTCTACGCGATATACATATACCTATGTATACAAGTTAAGATTATACTTTTACGCTGCGGAGAAAATTACAATCGACAGCTGGTGGTAGCAGCAGACAGTATAGTAGCAAGGCGTTGAAAGTTAAGAGAGAAGAGACACGATTTCGCGAAATTTAATGCGATATCTTACCCCCTCCCTTTTTTTTCTCTTTCTCTTGTGTATACACAAAAAGCTCCGTAGCTGTTACGCTGGATTTGTTGGGTTATTATACGGATTGGGTGTATATATATGTCGAAGAGTGTGTGAAGGGATGTTTTTGAATTTGTAAATGAAAAAGTGTTGGTAATGTGTTAATTAAAAGTATACAAGATTTTTGTACTCACTTTGTTTTCGAGAGATTGGGATCACTGGTCTTTCGTTTTTCACGTAGCTGTCGCTGTAACAATTATAATTATTCGTTAACTGATTAATTAATTTATAAATGTTTGAAAATATAATATTATTGCTTTTGAAAAATAAGATTTAGGGGTTTTAAAATAAGATTATGGTAGTTTATATTGATATATAAAATGATTAAGTCAATATTCTTATCATATTTAAAACGTTTTTAAAGATGTGATTAATTTGAAGGAAAAAATAAATAAAATTTTAAAACAGACATAGAACTTACCTTATGATGTATTCGCTCCTTGTAACTTTCAGACCTGTTTATATTTGACGTCTTTGGCTTACTGGAAATATTTTGCTGCACCCTATTGAATAAAAGAAAAATAAAAAGGAAATGAGCGTTAATTAACATAAACAAATAATTTTCTAATTAATAAAATAAAAAAAAAAGAATACAACTAATTAATGTATAATAAAATATTTGAATATAAATGAAAAAAATATTCTTATCATAAAAGCACATCAATATGAAAATATAAAATACATCATAATATATAGAAAAGTTTAAGCAAAAGAAAATAAAAAAAAAGAAAGAAACCAACTTACATTTCGGAAATATCCTCCCTCGATGAGGGATCGTCCATACTATCGGGGTGATCGCCACCCGCAAAGCCGGAAACTCCACGGCCCCTTTCACCGCCACCCCTTGCGCTTCCTGCCGGGCCGCTTCCGCGATGTGGATGTTCTCCTATATACACAGAAAAAGGGACACACAAACAAAAAAAATAAAAAAGAGGGTAAACTTTATGTATTTAAAACGAAATCGCTTATCAAAACTTTTTTATTTTTTTTTTCGGCTAAGCGTTTGAGATTTATTTTCTTTTTTCTTTTTTTTTTTTTTCGTATGTTTGAAAATGACCTTGATATTTGTTACATTATGAGACAATAATATAGCAGGTGTTGCTACTAATCAACTAATGACACTTAGACTAATATCATCGCTCAGGAATGATAAGAAAAAAAAAGAGCGCATATAATAAGGGCGTAATTAAAAGGTATGAGTTATTAATAATATAAAATAGGTTTAAAATTCATTAATTCTTCCACACACAGACACACACTGTGACATGTGTCTGGTACAATGTAAGTTAAACATATTATAAGTGTAAAGGCTTGTAATGCGATTCTCGTGAATATAAGTATACACAGACATACAGACAGACACACAGATAATTGGCAACCTACTTTCGCCCGCATCATTAGAGGGGCGTTTCATTAAAATGCATTTAATCATGCATTGAGATGTGCACGTTCACGACTTCCTTTTCGCAGTTATAGGTATACAAGAGATATTCTTATACTTATAAAAGATAATGTTTGCTCTCGATTAATTATTTGGTATCAAATTTTGATTTTTACAAATAAGATTAATTTTTTTTTTATATATAAAAGTGAGCTTTCACGTAAAATTAATTGCTTGGTAATATTTCATGGACAATATATAAGACAATTGGAGCACAATACGATAATGATCTCACGAAATAATAAAAATCAAAATCTTGCGATTTATATCAGCTGACACAAAAGTAAATTGAATTAAAGAAAAAAAAAAAAATAGTAAGTTTCCCTTATCACTAGGGAAAGGTCCCAGACTAATTAGCTTCACTCAAAAGCTGGCTTATGTATATGCAGCTGTTGTAGTTGTATTGATAAAAAACAACAACAACAGCAGCAGCAGCTGTGACTGTAAGTCTATATAGCTATAGACTCTTTTCGTGTGTATTATGTACATATAAATAAAAGGGCTAACAAGGCATTGTCTTACCCGATACTAACTAGATCTACTTATTGCCAGCAGCACATAATATCAAACTCCGTCTACTTATATAGGCCTGGCAAATTTTCCGTTTTTTTTTTTTAATTTCTTATCCTTCTTCTTCTTTTTTCAATTCCAACACAAGTAACTGGCAGCCAAAGCACAATCGAATCATTATGTGATTAATAAAAAAACGATAGTTTTATACATATACATCACGAATTATTTTTTTTTTTTTTTCACTATACATATATAATATCTATACACTCACTACATTGATACAAAATTGCACTGAAAACTAACGTCTTGCTGCAGCGAATATAAGTAAGTGTTAAGACCTCCTCGTACGGTAACACTTACTTTATAACTGCAAGTATATACGTATAGAGTCTGTCACGCGAGCTGGAGTTTTGTCGTATATATGTATAACCCGCGGCATATATATGGAAGAGACAGTGGCAAAACGACAATCGCTTTGGTGGTGGTGGTATATATAAACAAAAGCCGGCGAACAAGAGACGGACCTCCTTTATTGCACTCACTCACTCATATACTTATAATCTAGCACCCACGCGCTCGTACACTCACTCACTCACTCCCGCTGCTTATGTCATATCAATTACGCTCACTGTATGTACAACTGCACTATATTATAATATGAGACGCGACGAGAGAATATATTATAATCTCGAGATAAGCGATATTGTCGTGTGTCCGGTGGTTTTGTTCTCTTTATATGATTTTGATTTGAGTAAAATATAATAATATAAAGGAACCAAGTCCAAGTGATCAGACCGAAAGACGGGGAGGAACTGAGCACTAGGGAGGTGCGATTCTACTCGAGTACTCGAAAATCATCCGATACTTTTTTTCCGAGTATCGGAGTATCGAGTCATTTTTGTAAATATCCGATACT
>JAPYZE010004722.1:0-10195 GCA_030522805.1 Leptomastidea abnormis
GTGCACTCTCGTGATCGGCTTCGCCAACGACTTGTGTGCAGTGATCACTACTCGTGCGAAAAAGACGTATTTTACGCCCTTGTTACGAAAATATCTATTATACAAGTGTGTATATTTTTTTCTAACAAATACAAGATACAATTTTTGAAAATTAATGGTACTTATTATAATAAGATGACCGTTAGAAACATAAATTTCATAAGAGTTACCAATTAATTTTTCATTTTTTACCCACTACATGCGTGCATTTAAAATAAATAACACTCATTTAAATTTAAAAACATCTAAAATTCCATAACAAAAATAATAAAAGTAAAACTTATAACTCCCTCTCTAAAGATAATTTTTGCAAACCAAAATAGATCACCTTCAATAAAACTTATATGCAGAATGTAACATTGAGCAATAACTACATACTAATATCCAGATAAAAATCTTAAATTCTCTCTCATTCAATAGTCATACCAACTAACAAATAAAAATAAAAAATAAAAATAATACAAATATATAATGCTTACAAGTGTACTCGGAAATTAAATTGAAGAAATTATTCTGACTTGGGTGTGAAAATAAATTGTTGTTTGTAAATCGAGTACGGTATTATAATGCGAACACGTGGGCGCTATATATATTTACGGGAGGAGTAATTTTTAACGTGGGTTGTATAAAATGAGGGAGCTGTATATAGTGAAAGTGGGACGTATTGACGCGACTGGAATTACAAGAATAGAGACAAGAAAAAATTTTTTTTTTCTTTTTTTTTACAACTTTTTTTTTAACCAAATTTGTACGTAACGCTCTCTTCTTTTAAGTAATTATCTAAAAAACAAAAAATGCATTTTTGCAACTGTAGGTAGATTTTTTAGATGAGAGAAAACTTTCTTTATTTTAGTTTTTTTAAGTAAAGTTTCCTTTAAGATCATAGCTTGGTTTAATTTTTATGATTTGTTATTGTATTAATGAAAGTGATAAAATGATTCTATTTTGATGACACATGAGTAGATATAATAAAATCAGTAATATTGATTCTAACTGATAACAAATTTTTTAGTTTCACCAACGACAAGAAATAGCTTTTACATACAAACACAGACAAAAAAAAAATAAAATAAATTTTTCTTTGCAATGTTAAAACCTTGACAAGGCCACATAGTCAGTCTTACAAACTCAAGCTTACAATCATCCCGTTAAAAAAAAAAAGAAAGAAAGAAAAAAATATCGTAGAAGGCGTGACGAGTAGTGTAAAAGCGTACGCTTACACATAATATTACCACGTATATATTATCTCGCAAAAATACAGTACCTACACTACATAGTAGTATATGCTCGTCGCAATAATAAGTAACGAAGCTGAGGCGTATTTATAACAGTGCATTTTTTCACGCTTTAAGTCTGCAGGCGACCTCGATATTGCGTCAGGCTACTCATGCACGCTTGAATGATACATATATAGGTATAGTTGTATAGTGCGTGAGAAGAAAATCAGGGAGATATATCGATATATGTATATGGGAGGAGGGTGTGTGACACGCCTCTCTGTTCCTCTTTACGAGAACGCATATACCTATACGTGGCTGTGTTGTTAAACTATCTCGTGATACGAGGTCGTCTGTTGAAAAAGTGTGGGTGTAGGTATATATGTATAGGATGGATGTTTATCGGATATTATACATCTGGTTGTTACAGTGATGGAGATTTTACAGAGCGGAATAAATACTGTAGTTGTGTGGATTCTTTTTTTTTTAATCTATTTTTTCTTTTTTTATATAATTAATAAGGATTACTGGTAATTGGTTTGGTTTTAA
Source organism: Leptomastidea abnormis (assembly GCA_030522805.1). Taxonomy (NCBI): domain Eukaryota; kingdom Metazoa; phylum Arthropoda; class Insecta; order Hymenoptera; family Encyrtidae; genus Leptomastidea; species Leptomastidea abnormis. The sequence goes on from JAPYZE010004722.1 coordinate 1,806, forward strand.
TGAATTTGTTTTAGTTTGAGATAATTTGTGTTAGGAGCTTCTAATGGTTTGGTCGGCTAAACGTTGGCTTTGAAATCCGCAGGTTGTGGGTTCGATTCCAATGTCGACTGAATTGTTCGCGAGTTCTCGTGTACACCAAAATACGCTCAGATAGTGTCAAAAAGGTTTTAAATAAGAAAAATAAGATTCTGACGTTCTTTGAAAATTTCGTTTATTTTATTTTTTTTTTTTTATTTTACTAGACATAAAACGATACGATTGATACGATGTCATTTATATCGATGATATCATTGTTAAACTATTTGCTAAATAAATAAATAAGTATCCGTCTATAAAATCATAAAAATAAAATCTTATCAAAAATCATATCATAAATCACCATAGATAATTAACCAATCAATCATCAATCAAATTATACATCTAACCAATTTAAAATCAATCAATTTTTTCCAACAACAAATTTTCCATACCCCTCTCACCATAATAATTAATAATCTACACACATACATATCAACTATATATAAAATTTTACAATCACACACGCGACGATGTTTTGATCGTCCATCTCAAACGACCACAAGTCCATTCATACTCTCATTCAGTATAAACGCATATATAAAAGCGCTCCCCCTCCTTAGCAGATGCAATAATTCATCCATTGATTTTCCAAAGGGCGAGATCTTAATGACCAAATAATCCGACGCAACGAGTGATACACCATATATAGAGTCCAAGAGTGTTAAATCCCTTTTCATCATCGTGTCGCTCTGGTTTAATCGAGCGTAATCTCTTTCTTTCTCGTATATTATGCTCTTCTTGGCCGTTACACTCAGAAGAGAGTGAAAAAAAAATAAAAGAATGAAGAATTTAAGAGATAATACTATGATGATCACGCGCGCGCGCGTGTGTGTGTGAGGGATTTTTTTTTTATTGTGAGATTTTATGAAATCATTGGTGTATGCTCACTTCATGTGTTACGCTAGATTTAATGTGGATAGTAGGATGATACGGGGACTTATTTTTTTTGGGTTTAGGATATATTGTAGTTTGATTTTGTACGTAAAATAGATAAAGCTGGTAATTTTTTTATAAAGTATTGTATGCAGTTTCGATAAAAAATCGATACTAATTTCGTGAATCAAAAAAATAATCTAGCAATTCTTTCTTTCATCACTTGCTTTGTACTAATTTTTTTTGCTTTTTCGTTCAACAAAGAATTCAATTCTGTCAGAATCAGAAATGATCTATATAAATTACAGTACCAGCAAATAAATATCACTTATTTTCTATTTAATTTCACGATCCCTATAATCCTTGTACTGTCAGTTCTCATTATTTTTCCTAATATCTCGTTTAATTTCTGCTTCACTGCCTAGGACCAAAAAGAAACGCGCATCTGCCGCTGTAACTATAGATGAACAATGTTATATATAGAATCTATACTTTTCTTTGTCTATGTAGCTTTCTTTTATAAGGCCAGTTTAGTCGATTTTTAATGATCGTAGTACATGCGATCACATCTCGATTTTTAAACATTGATCTAGTGGTCTATTTTATGAATTTATTTTGTGAGAAAATAATGTATCAGAAAAATAAAATGTAAAATAATTTTGTATTATTTCGCAATGAAGAAAAAAAAGAGTTTCTGAGGTAGAAGATTTGAAAAATGTATACTTTTACACGTTTATTTAATACTTTGCTTTTCTCCTATCTATAAATCAAGCATTAAATCATATTTGACAATTACATGAAAAAATTCTTTATAAAATACATAATTTTACAAATAAAGTAAAAAGTAAAAAAAAAATAAAAATTATAATATATCAATTAATACAATCATTCATATTCAGTTTATTAGTTAAAACTACACGCAATTGAAAATAACATATTTTCAATTCCGCACGTAAACTGGTCAGTTATTTTCTCTCGAGTGCAATTGAAAATAAAAAAAAAGAACGATTTTCTTCGAGTACAGTAAACTCACAGCAGCAGCAAGATAACGATCAAAGCATTACGTGACGTAAAAAAAAAAAGTTAAAAGAAATCCGCACACACACACTACACACGGTATTCCATGGCTTTTTAAGATCTTACCGATTTCATTCGTTTATAATTTAATGTTTAATGTTTGCTTTCTTGCTTATAATCATAATAATTTCAATTTAAAAACATTTTTACATTTATTATTTCATAAAGATATTTTTTTTTATTACGATGTATAGTATAGTATATCAAAATAAAATTTGTATTTTGTAAATGTGATAATAAACGTTGTCGTTATTGATAAAATTTTTATTAATATACGTATACAAACGATCTATATGAAAATTTTACAATAAATCACAGTCGTAAATTAGAAATACAAAAAAAGAAAATTTAAAAGAAAAAAAAAAGGAAAATACTTCAAAGACTCCCTTCACGCAAGAGATAAGACAGACAAGTAAGACAGCAAATTTTTCATCCGCTTTCTCAATCACTCGCTGTAGTACTTAAGATTTTCCCAATTCACAACTTCCCCTCAATCAGTACTACCTCGTTATTTTCTACGAGTTTTGCTACTATATACACTCGCGCGCACATCGCAATTGAATTAAACGCCATACATACACACACATATATATACGATCAAAGTCGACAGGTGAAACGATGAGCCTACTGACGATTTTATCGACAGGATGAGAGAGAAGAATAAGGCGCGACGTAGTAGTAGTAGTATATAGTATATATCGCTAAGTCGCACTTTCTACTTTGAGCTTCTCTAGTATACTTACTTACACACGAATTGACGGCTACTTCTCAAGTAAAGAAAAGTTAAAGAAAAACTATGTTTTGGAAAATTAAATGGCAAAAAAAAAAAAAAAGAAAAACGTTTGTTTTCTGTTGGAGAATGAATGAAGAGAAAAAGTTGATTGTGTGTAATTCTCTGTTGGCGGTTCGTATGAAGTTTTTTTTTTTTTTGGATTTGCATTTGATTTGTGGTAAATGGACAACTAGACGAGAGGCACTATTTTTAAGGTAGAAAGCTTTAATTTTAAGGAAAAAGTAATGTAGCGTGGGAAGAGATTATATGTTAAGTATAATGGTGGAGATCTTATAATTTGATAATTTTGGTTATTTGTTCGTGTACACAGTGTTTGATGGGGATTCTGTTTTAAATTGTTAAAAAAAAACTAGTAAGAAATTAGTATATTGCAATGTTCAAAGTCTGTAAGTGTATACAATCACAAATTAATTTGTCACACACCTTACATAATAAATATACAAACATAATAAAAAAAAATATACTTGTATATCATTTTATAAACCCAAAATCATCAGAAGTTCTCATTAAAAAAAAAAAATTTAATTGCGAAAGATATCCTCTAGTATATACCTATAGGTATATGTTTGACATCAGAGAGTATATAAATGTTCAGGTACCATCAAGTAATCGGCACAAGGTGGTTATGCTCGTTAGTAAAGTCTCGGTCATTTTTATCCCTCGATACAACTAAACTCAAGAGACATATATATATATAAAATCAACTTGCCCTTTATAAGGTGATGTACCCATGTATGTATATAGTGTTTATGCTGTTTTTTTTTTAAACTTAAGATATTGATTCCTGGCGTAATGGGAGAGAGAGAGAAAAAAAAGAACATGTCCGGTGCACTTGTTAGGGATAAAAGCTTCTTGCGAAATATTTAAGTGTGGGCGAAATGTGTGTATGTTGTGTGGCCTTGTAATAAAAAAAGACATGAGTGTATATGGTGTGGTCCTGGATTTTTTTTTTAATCTGGGTCAGTTTTTGGATGGGTATATGTTGTACTTCGTAGTAGCGAAAGCTTACTTTTAATTGATTTTAAGAGCTCGTATGTATAATATATATGTATACTTTTGTTTTTATAGTTTAATAATGAGTTTTTTTTTAATGAGTTTGATGTTTGACTTTTTAAATATTGTAAATTATCGAGTTTATAAACACATTATTAAAAATATAAAAACATAAAAATTTTTGTTAAAATACTATTTAAATAATTACATAAAAAATTTTATAATTTTTTCTAAATTATCATTTAAACAATTTTCACATTTAATTATTATAACACCCTTTTTCAAATAAATTTCTCTATAAATAATTGAATATTAAATAAGTCTAATTAGAAAAAAAATAGCTAATAAGCAATTACAAGCTATACTTTTCAAATGCGATCTTTCCTTCATCACTATACTCACCGATTTATTCCAAGTACATTATTCAATAAAAAATCGCAATCACGAAATCCCACGTAAACATTAATGTCAAACCGTATCAAATCAATAATAAACCATATAGCAAGCTTGATAATTTTCCAGATATATGTATGTCTAGCACACTATATTATACAGTAAAAAGCTTAGAGAATCTCAAACTCGTCAAGGTCTCTCAACGATTGCAATATCCCTGCAAATAACTACTTTCAAAGATCGGCATTATCAAAGTCTCATTTATAGCGGCGCCTACATAACTGATCCGATTTTTGAAAAATTTATCATTCGATTTTTTTTTATTACATGCGAATATTAAAAAGTAGATCCAATAAATATTAAACACTTATCAGACGATTTTTCATCTAGTAAAATGTATCAAGCTTGAATACAAACACTTATATTATATACATAAGCGAATGGCAGGCAACTGGGTTAGCGGAACGATTGGCAAGCTGTACAGAGACTATTATAAACCAACATATATTGTAGTATGTGTGAACGGACATTCGAATGTTTGTATGTATATATGTCGTTGATATGCATATAGCCGTAAAAATGCCGTTGACACGCAGTCGCGTGTTTAGTTGATATGTCCCGTCACTAATGTGTATAATATACTATAGGTATAGGCTCAGACCTTAGATTTATTTCGCTTGACTGCACATACCTTTCTCGTTTGGAAAACAATTGGACATAGATTTTTTTTTTTTAATTTTGATATATATTGTTTCGTATGATGATATATATGTGGATTATTGTAAAAAATTTTAGTTGATTAGAAAAAATTAAAATTTTTGTTTAATTTTAATTATTTTATATGGTCAAATATTATTTTGAAAAATTTAAGTACACAATAATTAGGTACAATATCAAAATTTGCCTCTTTACCAAGATTTACTTTACGAATCTATATTCATCAAATATTTACTCTCTATATCCTTCCCCTAAACCAATCTAATGAGCCTATAACTTGAAAATCATCCTGTCCATCCTGTTTTTTGAAGTTAACTGTATAGCCAATATGCAAAGAGGCTATTGTATACCAAAGATATTATAAACTTTCCTTAGAAACTCAAAGAGGTAGGTATATATATTCTGCGTAACGAGAGCCGTTTTGTTTTTGCAAAACCAACTAAGAGAGTATATAAGTAAAGGTAGGGTAAAATGTATGTATATATACGCAATTGTCATGAAAGCACAGAGAGTAAGTAGTGGACTTTACTACAGCGAGTAGCACTTTAGGAAAAAGCGACTCGCTGATTGTTTTCTGCGATAATTAAGAGGCACATAAGCGGGATTGAGAGAGAGAGAGAGAGAGAGAGAGAGAAAAAGAAAAGAAAAGAAAGAGAGATACACTCAGCGGATCCTTTAGAAAGTTTTCTGTGCGTTTACATTTCCGTAAAGAGAGGATGGAAAGGGGGAATTGGGAGGAGACAGACAATCTGTGCGTATATATACCCGTTGCTTTTGTATCCAGAGCTTGACAATTGACCATTGATGGTGAAGGTTGACGAGCGACGAATGTTAACTAGATGGTATAGCTATTTCTTTTTTTTTTTTTTAAGAATGTAATTATCAGGACTTTAAATGTGTTTAATGTTTGGACTTAATTTTGTTTTTGTTTCTATTTTTTTAAGGTAGCTTTTGTTGTCATTTCTTTTTTTAAATATTTGTATTTTTTTAATGAATGATGTAGTGGTAGGATGGTTTTAAGTAACGTAATAGATTTGTATGTTACTAAAATTTAAAATAAATTTATAAATTATATTTTTGAATAAGAAAAATTAAAAAATAATTTGACAATAATTAAGTATTGTACATAACTAATAATAAATAAATAATTGTTAATCTTAAAAAAAAAGTTTAAAAAGATAAACATGCAAGCTATCGATTTAATGGATCATAAGTCAGCAAAATTCTTCGACAGTGCTGCTACATCGCGGATCTGCATACCATCGATCGAAAGTTGCGATCGATAAAGTAGGTACCACAAAAGATAATCTGATTTAATATTATTTTATAACAGCGAAAGTAAAAAGATAATATTTATATTTCAAAACTTGTCATTAATTATTTATACATTAAATAAAATATTTATATTTTATATAATTTACATTATTACAGTCGAAATCCAAGTTTAATCGATATATATTATTTAATAACTGCTACCGTTTTCTACTTTACCATCACGAGATCTATAGATCTTTAAAATTAATAGATTTCTTTTTTACCGACAGAGAAATCGTTAAGGTTTCGTGAAAATCCCGCTAGAATCGCTAAGCAGTGTTTGAGCATTAAAAATTCATAATACTCTTGAATTTATTTACAGCTACTACCATAAATACATTCACGTGTATTTTTACATTATATATCAAATGTTTTAATCATTTTTGTTGTTGTTGTTGCGATTTAATCATTTAATTTCTATCATTAATATAAAATTTCATAAACATTAATCAACACATAATTTTTATTAAATTTTAAATGAAAATTCACATAATAAATCATCACAAATTTAAAAATAAATAAATAAATGTATATATTTACTTTGAATTGTCAAAATATGATAAATGTAACTGATGTATCATCAAGTAAGATCCTCAACACGGAAATCCGCAATCAATATACATCTCTTAAGCTTTACCTCCCAGCCTATATACATATAAGATAAAGATATACCCAGCCTCCAACGAGATATTCAATCAATCTCTAAGTTATATATATATATATATTCCAAGTAATCCTAGAAGCTATAGTACACAGCAAAACATCGTAAACGTCATCTACAGAGAGACAAGCTCTGTATATATAGAAGAACTGGTTACCAAGACAGAATCACTTGAAAGTCACGCTGTTATCTTTGAGGGAGACCCACCCGATAGAATAAACAGTCGATCTTAGCGGATCTTATAGGAAGACACGTTCGTTGATGTCACTTACAGTATACTAAGGTATATATTGTACAAACATAAAGGGTTTTACGCTTTGTATATAATATACTATAATCGCGTTTCCGTTCCTACGAGATGAGAAGGAGACACAAAAGTTATATTCTACGAGTTTATATACACATGCTGTGAAGCACAAAGACGGCTTTTATTATATGAGGTGCTGCTTTTTTTTAAACCCTTTTCTTTTTACGTTTTTGTTGTATCTACCTTTTTGCCACACCTTTTTTTCTCATCTGCTTCTGTTTTTACAGTTTTCTTTTTTTTTACGCGATGTGTGTATTCTTTTTTTTTGTTTGAATGTGTTTTTGTTTGGTAAAAAATTGAATTGATGCGTTGATATTTTTCATTGATGATGTGTTACTAGATGATAGACGTCATTATTAGATGAATGGAAGAGTAACACGTTTGAGTTAATTTTTTTTTTTTTTTTTTTATTTATTTCAAGGATTTATTCAAGGAATGACTATCGGTATATACTTATATTACGCGAATAAAGGGTTGATAAATTATGTTCCGATAAGAAGTTATGAAAAATAATATGTTTCATTTCATAAGTAGGTCAAAATAATGAGTTGTAAAAAAAGGTTTGTATTACGATTGTCATTATTATGTTAAGTCAATTATTTTGAAAAATTAATACTGGTAACTGTAAGAATAAAAAAAAAATAAAGATAAGATAAAAATAAAGAATAGTCATAACTTACCATCGACGTGAAGTAAAACTTTTCGAATTCTCGTTCATGAAGACGTGCCGCAGCAAGATTTGTTGCCGAATGTTGTCCGTGTTTACTAAGGATGTCTTCGCCCTTTTTACACAACCAAGATAGGACCTGAAATATAAAATAAATTCAATTATTGTATGTCTCAATATTTTTAATAACAATAATAATTTCTTTGAAATATTTTAAGAATAAAAAACGAAGAAATAAATAAATAAAATAAAAATTAAGAATCATCATTATCCACACTTCCTTCTTTCCTCCCCTCTACGAAAAAAAAAGAATTAAAAAAAAGCTTCGACCAGCAAGTTTGCTCCATTTTTTTCATGCGATAATTCACTTTTAAATGCTCATCGGCTTCAGCAAAGCCAGAGAGAGAGCATAAAAGCGAATATATATATATATATATATATATATATATATATATATATATATATATATATATATATATATATACTCTTTTTTTGCCGGGAGGATAAAACATCAGTC
>JAPYZE010004723.1:0-10194 GCA_030522805.1 Leptomastidea abnormis
TGCACACTCGTGCGGCTTCACCGATGACTCGTGCGTGGTGATCACAACTCGTGCGGGAATGATGCCTTTTGCGCCCTTGTTACGAAAATAACTATTTCCACAAGAGCTGCGTGACGTTATCTATATACCATTTGGTTTTGCTTATATACATATATATATACATACATACAGAGAGAGAACTACATACACACACGTGATCATATAAATTCATGAAGTTGGAAGGAGTATGAAAAATGGATTTTTATCTATATTGGACGTGCGTTAACGAACATACATTATTTTATTCTCTTATACATAGTAGTAGCAGCAGCAGCACTGAAAAATATCACAAGAGTGAATTTATTTCTGAAACGTGACAAGTAGCATCCTAGAAAAATATTCACTATTTGCATCCTTTCCAATACAATCTTTAGTAAAACAAAAAAAAAATTATACTTTAGTTTCGACTTGAAAAAAAAAGGAGAAGTTGTTTGCTCTATATTCCATATCCGAAAAAGTCCATTTTTTATAACGCAAAGCATTTTGTAGCACAGTTGAATCCAATAGTTGCGTAACAATCCAGCCATGCAGCAGCAACAACAACAATAACGATGGCAAATCTGGGATTCAACCCCCTCACCTTCCACCCTTTCTACCTATCGGCCTAAAAGCCGGATTATCAAATCCAGGTGAGGCTGTTGCTACATCAGAATTCAATAACATCCACAAGGGCAAACGAACGGACGAAATCAAACCTGCTACGTTATATATATACGTCGATTTAACCCCCTTTTTTTCTGGTATTATATAGAAGCGCGTGGCTTGGCACACGACACTATATATACGTATGAACGGGTATATAGACGTCTAGGAAAGAGTATGTACGTACCTTCTTTTTTTGAATTGAATAAAGCATTGGTATGTGTATCGTCACGTAGATCTCAAGCGAGTATATTTAAGTGTATATTTGAGTGCAAGTTTAAATAAAAAAAAAATACGATTGAAGAAAGAGTGTAGTACCTATACTAGCTAATCTGCTACGATCTTTTACTCGATCAAAAGAATCGTAAGCATATGTTTATTTTACTTGAAAGAATAAAAAAAGAAAGTCAATAACAATAGATAGATATTTATTTATTTAATTTTCTTAAAAAAAAAAAAGATTCAAATCGAGTAAATTTGAAGGAATGGAATCGACAAAAAGTGAAGAGAAGAACTATAGAGAATAAAAAGAGAGGCGAAGAAAGGAAAAAAAATGCAAATGTTCCCGTCGATCTTTAACGTATGCCTCGGAAGAGAGAAGACAGCAGAACAGTAGGTATATAGGCAGCGTGGAATATATATATATAGGGAGGAGCACAAGCATTTAGAACTATTACAGATCATTGAATTGCAGATATGCCCGCACGTCGACGAACGTATTATATGGGAGAGGCTAAAAGAGAAAGAGAAAGAGAGAGATATAGCTCTTTCTCTCTCTGGCCATTGAATTAATGTTAACGTGTGGAGGATTAGACTTTTGTTATATACATACGTGAAAGCTGATGTTTGACAGTTGAAAGCACAAAATTTGCTTTTTCTTGTGGGGAAAATACTAGTTTATGGTAATTTTGTAGATGTGTATAGTGAGATTAAAAATCTTAAATGTTTAGACATTTTTTTTTGCTTTTTTAATTAATGAATTGGGTTGAGAATGTGCAAGCGTTTTGTTGGAGGGGGGCTCGTTAAAACGTGGTGTATTGAACGTGTGTTTATAGGTTGGTTTGAGCTTTACAAGAGAGTGGGAGAAAATCGATTGCTGATTTATTAGGGTAATTAATACGTATACGAAATATGGAGCTTATATACTGACCGGTTTGCTGCTCTGTACGAGTATGTATGTCATAAAGTACTCACCTGAAACAGAATAGATAAAAAATCATGAGTTAAAAATGTTTGAGTTAACAAAGAATTATAAATTATTTTAAATATATTTATTTTTAATTAAAAGTTAAATTACAATTGTTTTTAAAAACTAAAAATGAGAAAAATTGAATAAATCAATACCTAACTAGATAAGTTACATCGTTAATTTGATGTAATGAAATTTGCGGGTTTTAAACACAAAAGTTAATTTTCAAAGTAAGAGAAAATTTTTTCAATACTCGTAATAGCGATATTTCATAGGGTTTCCCTACAATACTTTCAAGCGAAACAAAGCAAGATTTTTCGACTCGGTCATGTCGACTGGTTTTTAGTCTTTTCGAAAAGCTCTCGAGAAATAATATCATTCTAGACGGTAACAATAAAAAGTTTTAGTACTATTTCGATTGTTTCGTTGTTACAAAAGCTCTCTCCTTACGACTCTTGAACTTTATTTCGATTAATACAGGCGAGTGTATACAAAGTGAAATCTTAAAAAAAAAAAGTCATTTAATTTGATGTTCGATGATAAAAAGAAATAAGCTATGCTCGTACATATAATTGCATGAAATGATCACTTTTATTGAAGCTTTTTTTTTTATTAGGCACATTAAAAAACTTTTGTTATTTTCATGAAAGGCATAATTATATCAAATTACTTGTTGTAAAATCGGTAGTCGATAATTAATCATAATCTTATCATTTTTTTATAATTAGATCAAATTTTAAGTAAATTAATCTTGTTTATCGCGAAAAGATTAAACATTTTTCATCAATTTATTAAAACAATATTGCATGTATATTTTCATAATTTACCTGTAATAATTACACCACAATATAATTGTAGCTTAATTTATGAAGGGATATAATTAGTTAAAATTCTTCAGATAAAAGTCAGCTTTTATAAATTATGAAAATAATGTTTCACACATACTATATTATAAAAATAAATTATAAATTTTCTCATAAACAATTAAAAAAAAGTGTCTAGCAATAATTTGTATAAAAATTCATAATCTTATTAAAGTATATCAAACTCCTTAAATCATCACTTGCCGACAAACGACAAATTATTTATAAAATTACCATTCCCGTACAGCATATAGTACAAGATATAAAAGCGGTTTTACAGGTACACATATAGAGAGTATAGGTGGACACATAAGAGCAAGTTAATTCGCATGCTTGTACCCTATACACATACCCTGTAGGTGCTATTAACGTCGGTAACACGAATTAGCTGGTATATTTTCAAATTGCATTTGAGTCGCCGATAATTTAATTTTGCTCCCGCTCGCGTAAATAGCGCAACATTCAAGAGGTCGAGTACGCAGCAAAAGAGAAAGAAGCTTCGTTGCGTATATAGAGTATATATGCATATATCGGATAAATTAGTTTCTCAACGACAATAGACATTTCGGTGACGCGCGTCATTCGATTAGTCCCATACCATCCCATATACTCTCTTTTATTCTCACCCACTTTATAAAAGAAGTAGATACGCAGAGAAAGACCGAGAATCAGATGAAATTCTCACCGGGGAATCCCCGTCAGACTCACCTTCGTCCTCGTTGTCCCACGTCAGCTATACTAAACCACCGCACCCATGCATATAGCAGAGGGGTAGTAGCAGTAGTAGCTGATACCAACCAACCTATACCTACCTACCCGTGTCGAAAGTCTAACCCAACGCCGCCACGTAACCCAAGCCTCAACACGCGCCCCTTTATAGCTGCTGCAGGACGAGGACGTGCTATAGTATAGTTCTATCTATCGTCGCGGGAAGTCCTGCGCGCGCGCAACCGAGCAAGCACCCCTCGCTAAAAGAGAGAGAGAGAGAGACTCGTCCGGCTTCGCTTGATATGCTACTGTGTGTGTAGCACACGGGAGCAGGTCGAGGAGAGAAGAGAAGGAGAGAGAGAGAGAGAAGTCTGGCCCGGGCATGACGTCAGGCTTAGAGATATCAACGCACAGGAGAATACATACATGTATAAAGTTGGGTATAAGTGTGTATGTACGCAAGTAAAGCGAACGGACGGACCTATGTGCGTACATAAGTTGGAGGAGAGCAGAGCAAAAAGCCGTGGTGTCGTCGTTTCTTTCTCTCTGGCACACACGTGCGGCCCTGCCCCCTCCTTCCCTCCCTTACCCACGTTTCCGTCCTCCATATACGCATTGCCGTTCCGCTTCTCGCTGTCGACCTTCTCTCTATATCCCCTCCACCCCCTCCTTCTCTTCTCTACATGCTCCCTGTTTTATCTTCGTTTTATAATAGGTACCGCGTGCAGTGGAACGTGTTTTTCAAACGTATATAGAGTCGCGTAAAGAGACTGCGTGCGCAGCGTTTAAGTTTTTCTTCTTGGAGGTATAATGTGTATTCGTTTGGAAATTACTTATACTGCCGTTTTGGTTAGATACTTTATATTACTAACTTGTGATGCGCGAGATATTTTAAGGTCCAAATGGTTTTCTTTTTTTTTTGTGCTTTGTTAAAAGGTGCGGCTTTAAAAGTATATACCTACACGTGCCGGAGATGAGCTTTGTGGGGATTATGTGATGTGAAACGAATAAGATGAGAAGTAGATTGTCGGTATACTTTGCTTTGATTTTTTTTTTTTTTTTTTAAAGGACCCACTTTTTTGAGATTATTTTATAGAGAAAAGATGGAAAGATGAGAGAGAGAGCTTTTATAGTTAGGTTTTTGAGTAGTTGACATATAGTGGATAAATTTGATGTTTGGATGGATTTGTTGATGAAAATGTGTCGACTGCAGTAGAGATTGTTAATAGTTGGAAAAGAGAGAGAGAGAGAGAAGAGATTTGTTTTAAACTTTCAAAGTTGATGTACAACAACTAACGTTGCAATGTTTATAAAGAGGGTAAGCTGAATTTAGTGCTTGTCATGCTAGTGTTATTATGTAAGTATAGAGCTTGCAAAATTTAATGCGACGATTACAAATATTGTCAACAATAAATCGATACTGTTGTTTCAATTTTATATGATGTACGTAATGTGACAATGTAAATAAACAGCTATATATCATTAATTTAAATAAATTAGTCGCTTGAAATCAGATAAAATTTACTATCATTAAAAAGAATATAAAAAATTAATTTTTTTTAAATCTTTGTAATATCAAGATTAAAAATCTTCAAGCTTGCAGAGTGATCGAGTGCACAATCTCCTCTACTATACAGTAATTCAAAAGCAAGACATATCACTGTCAAAAGTTAAAAAAAAAAAGAATCCTCTGATAAAAAAAATTTTTTTTTTCTTCGAACATATAATATATAATATACCTTTCATACCCCCGTGAGCACTTCTTTAATTATCACTTAATTTTCGTCTCGAGCTTCATCCGGTCGAACAAACCAGACAATGGCCTATATGAACACGTAGGTATAAACCAGCCATTGTGCAGCAGCAGCAGACGTAGAGAGAGAGAGAGAGAGAAAGAGAGAAGCAAAGAGGAAAATGCCGGGGGCGTATTGTCAGAGCGAAACGGAGATGAGAAAGAGAAAGAAAGGTGGTATGAGAGAGGGAGAACATACATATAAGAACCTCTCTACTGCACCTGCTCGCGAAATTTCGTGGTATAGGAACCAAGAGAGAAACGAAGAACTATATGCCTGGAGACGCGCGCCAGTCTCACTATTCTTTCTTCCTTTCTCTCTCTCACTCGCGTGTTTTCGTAACCTCGGTTTGTCTAGGATATCGCGGTTCTCTGGGCCCTTTTATTAACCTTTACCGACCATCCTCTTAGCTTCTCTCTCTCTCTCTCTCCCTCTATATTGGAGCCGAGGAAATTGGCAGTTTTACAGGGGCGCTAGTCGGCCGCTGGCGATTCGGACAGGTGAGACTGGTTGGTATAGGTTGCTGGTTATACACATGGCTATTTTGGATGGACACGTGCCTAAATTCTCTGACGCTTTGATATAGGCCGCGTTCGATGTATATACTTTACTGTTGCTCTTCTGCTTTTAAAGAATTTTTTTCTTTTTTGGGAGGGATATGGTTATTGGGTATCAAGGTAAGCAAGTTTAGACAATTGTTCTCCAACATGTTTGTCGTTATAACCATTATAGGGATTAAGTAAATATTGTATCTATACCCTAAACATTGTGCAAATCTGATGTAAATTGAATATATCATAGTCAATTTTGAACGATGATGAATTTTGATAATCCTGTAACTATATACGTTTACAACATCCTTTACCGTATATTTCATCGCTATTTAACGTATTGATAGGTATGCAGAATATTGCGAGTTAAAATTTCAAGAATTTTAATCGTTTAAACTCTGTATTTGTCATCATCAGCTGTAAACTGAGCATGCTATAGTATAGGTATACATATAAATTAAAATCGAGGTATGTCAAGCTTGTTCAAAGTTATTTTTCGTATATATATATTGGAATCCGTGAGAGAAGGCATTTGAATCACTATAATAAAAAATATATGTTGCATTTATGAAACAAATACATTGTTGAGCTTGCAGTAAATTTGATCAGGTGTTAAAAGTATCTATTGAGTTCAAATATCTATCGAACATAAAAAAAAATAATAATACTTCAGGTAAACAAGCTTTACGGGATAATCAATTTCTGTATAATATACGTTTGCAGGAAAATCTGTTTTGAGTTCATATAAAACGAAGTGAATATAATCGATATAAAGCTGATTAAATAAATTTAACTTTCTAATTGAGTGTAAGTAAGTATATGCATGATATACGCAGTAGCAGTAACGCGTCGCGTCGTCGCTAACAAGGAAATTAATTTCACGATAAGCTGTGTATAATACTTGTATATGAAAAGACGTAAAGACGTCACTGTATAAGTACTGTTATAATAACTCTAAATTCTTTTTCCTGTTACATTTAATTCTAAAATATCTTTTAAAATTTAATTTTCAAGATTGTATAAGCCATTCTGCAATGTAAGTATATCTAAACAAAATCTTTCACAACTACGTCATCATAAAACCTAATTATTTATATAGATACTAGTCGCTAACTTGAAAACACGTAGTAAAAGAGAAGATTTAAGTAGTAAAAGTCAGGATCAGCAAGACAATAATAAATATTAAAATACAAACATAACTTGCACACGAGTAAGCATGAAATTTTGGTAAAGGTAAATTCGTATCTCTTCACTTATGTTGCTTTACATGTATACAACCAACCCTGGTTGGTTAAACTATTTAAGAGAGAGAAGGTTAGATATAGTAAACGGATGAAAACTCGTTAGTCCAAGCATACATACACTGACGAGCGCAGCAGCGCTTGTGAGCTATACGCACAATAATTGTTCATCGAGCAAACTTTCACCTGGCCTTTCTACTTTACAACACCAAAGTATACCTATATACCGACTCGCCAAAAAAACCGACAATGAAAAATATTTTATGTCTCTCTCTCATACACACACACACATACTTTTAAACCAAAATTCAAGAGAAATATATAGAGAAATTGTAGTCAGAGAAACAGTATGTATACAGTCAAGTATATAAGGGAATTTCTGAAGAGGAATTTACTGTGTGTGGTAAATATACGAGAGAGAGAGAGAGAGAGACTGGTAGGTATAAGGAATCAGAGAGGATGAGGTGAAAGAAAAAGAAGAAGAGGAAAAGAGAAACCGGATGCAAGCATGAAGCGAGCGACCGATAAGCGAAACCGACTACTCTTTCGTGTACATCAGCCTTTCTCTCTCTGCTTGCTTGCGCTTTTCTACTGATAGATATGCGCGTGGCTCTGGCATATTATACACCGCGTACCTATACATATACGCTTTTCAGAGACTCTGACTCTTTTGTAATGTGGATGAAGTGGCCTGACTATGTTTCTCTCTCTTACACTATCGTTTTCTCCATATAGTAAAGAGAGTCTTTGTCTGCGAGTGCGCACGACGAACGAACGAACGAACGAACGAACGGCTGACTCACGAAAAAGCTTGTGGAAAGTATAAGGGCGCGGCTTTTCGATGCTCTATTATATATATGCTAGCGTTGAGGATGCGATTTTCCGAAAGAGAAGAAGAAGAAGAAGAGGAAGAGGAAGAAGTAAAGCTACCGTGAAAATCGAATCGTTTGTTTCTTCAACCTTTTGTTGGGAAGGAGGGAAGAGGAGAGAGATAAGAACGGTCTGCTTCTTCTACCCACACCAAAGGCAATTCTCTCTTTCTCTCTCTCTCTTTCTCAACGATTTTCCCCGGAAATTCAGCGACCGTTTGAATTATGCTAATTTGACAGGTAAGTGAAATTTAAGTGATGTCGGGATATGAATTTATAACTTAGCGGCACGAGATTCACAACCCCCAAGCTCACTTATTATTATTCTTCTTCTTCTTCTTCTTGGTAGCTTCTATATATACTTATAGGGGTATACCTACTGTTTCTATTCTCTTGCCCTTGATTAATCATTTTCCGACTTAATTTACTTTTGATGGAATTAATTTTTTTTTATTGTAAGTGTGTATAAGAGGAGTCAGAGAAATCTTCGGTAGCTGTGATGGTAACTTAAGAATTTCAGTATAAGACAGTAGTCATTATGTATGTATGCATGTATTTATATAAAGTTTATCTTATCTTGGTAAGATAAGTTTTATATGAAAATTTTTGTACGCTTTGTATATGCGTCAAAGTATATACGTAATCTGTATAATAAAACGAGAAATTTCAGAAGAAAATGAGAGAAAGAAAATATCTTTTACAAGAAAAAAAAATATGTGCAGTAGAAGTCTATAACGATGTATTACAATTTTTCATTTTTCGAAAAAGCAGGACTGAAAAATTTGAAGCTTATTTTTATTGCATAAAAAAAGAACATAAACTGATTATATTTATTAAAATGGATAATTATTGATAACAAAAAAGAAAAAGAAAACTACCCTTTTCTTACCGATCAACAAGACAATTTATTAATGAGCTCATCAACCGAATAAGCGAGCTCACAGAAATAAACGAGATCTCTAACAGTGTAGCGCGCAGCATCTAACGAGAATCTCTTCCAAGCAATAGCTTATCTCCTACACAGTTCCTTCATCGATTTTCCACCACACGTACACACACACACAGCAAATTCTAACTCAACATCTTTCAACCCCCCAACCCCATCCCCTTACCTCTTCTAAATTCTGAATAATTCTCGATTCTGCTTCCACCCACGTATCAAATCAATGCCACACACCTACACCTATAGAACTACAAGTCAATTTTCTACTTCCTATTTAATTTCTATATATCCAATTTTAAATACGTTATACGTACAAATTCCCACGCTTCTTGACGCAAGTACGAGTATTTGCGCGTCAACACCGTAACAAAAAAAAAAGCAACAAGCAATGACACGTGCTGGTTGACGCGAACTGACTAATAGTTATTAACCAATGCTTTATTCGCTGAGAGAATTTCTGTCCTTTTATATTTTACAAGAATAATCAATTCCAAGACCTATCGAGGTGAATGAGAAATTCGAGCGTGAAAGTAAATCGGGAATCCTATGGGAATTAAATGCGATTAAGTAAAGTAGAGCTTTTTGTGTTATTTTGGATAATTTTTATTGATCTGGGTATGAATCTAAAGATTTTAATCATAAACATTTTTGTTTACTTCTTTAGTGGTTATTTCGATGGAGTTATTAAAAGAGAATTGACGCTTTATTACCTCTGCGTTAAAGTACAGCTTTATCAGGTAATTACAAAAATAAAAAAAAATAAAAAGATACTGCGATACCTTTAAAGTTTCGTATTTAAAAATTTTTACTTTTAATCCTTGATTTTTTTCTTTCTCGTTATACATAAAAACACACTGACGTAGAATAAGAAAAAAAAAACGTTTGTACTCAAAATTCACTTTACCAAAAAAAAAAAAAACTTTAATACAGACAAAAAAAAATAACAATGAAAGTAACAGGGGCGCGCATATACATTTCAACCCCATTATAATATGTATATACTCGAGATGGGTTAAAGCATAAGGTACTTCTATTTATTTCCATTGCTGTATATATATCTTATACAAGCACGACAGAAATCTTTATTATTTTCTCAACGCCCTTTTTTTATTTCTGAGCTTGAATATACCTATACATATTCAGGATTTAATTCGACTTCTCTCCCTTTTCCTAGCAAGTCTTTTTTTTTTATGTACGAATCGATATATGCAGGAGTAGTAGTGTATATAGTAGTGTTTACGGGACGTAAAAAAAGGGGGGGACGTTTATAGGCCGTCAAGAAGAGCAGCTCTATTAAATGTATACTTTGATAGCAAGGAGCTTATATATATATATATATATATATATATATATATA
>JAPYZE010004724.1:0-10194 GCA_030522805.1 Leptomastidea abnormis
GCTCTTACCTTTGTTTTAGCGTGTTTTTTATGCATCATTACATCAGTGTTTGAGTACCATAATCATCATGATACTTGATTTTTATAATAGCCCTAAAGTGAAAAAAAATATAAAATAATTTCGAAAATTTTTTATTGCTAACAATTCGAGAAATCGATAGTTTTCTAAAAGTTGATAAATTATCTAAGACTTTGTCCATTTTTGTTCGATTTTGATGATTCAAAGCTTGTTCTCTTTGTCAGAAAAAATGATAGGGAGTCACTGTGGGTCTTTTTAAGAAAACTCTGAAGGGTTAGTCGGAAATTGCAATTGTTTATACGAAAATGAAAAAAATTTCAAAAATATATAAACAATTGCAATAACAAAAACGCTATCTTTTTTCTTTTCGTTTTTTCTATACGACCATATTTTTTTTTTTTTTTGCTACTAGCAATTATCGGAAAATTAACATTGGGTTTTCGTAGATTGATTGGACTGTTAGTCGTCTTAGTCGGGGTCGACGAAGAGCTGTAGCACCACGATATCCAGTTCCATTATGGAGTCAGTACCAAGCTACTATAAACGGAGAGCAAAAGATAAAGAATTCGAGTGAGGGATGGTACAATCGGTTTAGCTTAGTGGTGGGTAAACATCATCCAGATTTATATACGGCTTTACATAAAATTCAAAAGGAACAAGCTGATTCAGAAATTGCTATTGCCGAATTAAGTCTTGGAAGAACTGTTAAAGCTACTCCGAAGAAAAAATGGCAGGATACTCAAATTAGGATAACTGGAATTATTTTTCAGTATGCAGTACAAACTAGATGACAAAATTTTGGAATATCTTAGAGCACTTACTCACATTCTTGAATGAGAACCCAATCCCAAACAAAATTATTTAGGAAAATCAATTTTAGGAAATATAGTTTAAATTAAATTTTAAGTAAAAAAGTATAAGTCAAAAATTTTTAATGTAAGAGAAGTGTACTACTCCCTTTAATAAATTGTAAACAATTGAAAATATTACTCCTTTACATAGAATTAGAATTAAATTGATTGATTCCCTTAAAATTTTTTTGGATGTGATGTACTAGATATCTACGATAAGCTTCAATTCATCGGCTTCAGAAATCAGATATTATATATACAATATGCTGTGACGTTTACGGCTTGCCCACAGTAAAATCATACAAAAAATAATTAATTTTATTATTTAAAACATTATAAATATATAAAGTAAGCTCGAATGTATAAGAAGCTAGTGATGCGTTTGTGTGCCTGCTATATTTAACGTACAGTAGCTATAGATACGTGTATAGTGTAACTCACGAAAGCAAGAGAGATAGTAGATAAAAGTCGCACTTACACATGTGCGCGCATGTATAGAGAATTGTATGTGAGTCTGACTACTGTGCAGAGGTATAGTAGGTGAGCAAATGGGGGTATCATATCCGAGTGCGAAGCGAAGAGCCGCACAAAGCAACACGACGATAACGGTATAGCTATACTGGCGTATGTAAAACTTATATTTTCGAGTCAAAACATTTTTCTTTTAATTAATATAACTCCTGTAATTATGCATTTATATCATTGTAATTTTGTATACTAGTTCATGATAATGTTAAGAGGCTGTATGTAAAATTCGAAGTCAAACCGATAGTCGCATAATTAGTAAATCAGTAAAAATCATCAAGACAATTATTTTCAAGTTAAGCATTCGCTGTGTCTTTTCTGGCATCACGTGATCAGCGTCGCGGTGGCTCATAGAAGAGAGCTCGTCAAAGTCGGAGCAGCGGAGCGAGTCGTCAGTTCAGTTCGGAGGGCCAACCGGCCTGGTGGCAAATATTTTCATGGCTCCTCTGACTGACTCGCTACCTCTGCCCGGCATTACAACACACAACACATGTAGCCTAGCATGGCTTTGATTTCACATTGATTAACATTTAAATAAATTAGCATGACTCAATTATAATTCAATACTTTTTATCTAATCATTCATAATTGTGTTGTGTTGCAAAGCTGTGGTTTTCAATCTGCCTCGTGAGCCCTAAGCGACATTACGTTCGCAAACGGATGGAGAGGTTACCTTTCCTATTAAATTTATGACTTCTAAGCGGTAGTGCGTCCGCAAATGAAGGGAGAATTCTCCCATTACGCACCCAATCCTTTCTTCCCTTTTGTGGGCCCGGACACAAGACACTGTTTACCCATAACCTGAGGATAGGCAATCGTTTGAGGTAAACGTGCCAGGCAACTATCCTTCATATAAAAGTATAAAATCAATTTAAAGCGTAGAAACGCTTTTTATTTTGTGTTTGCGAGTGTTTATATTAAATTTAGACGCAGTTATATTTTATTAATAATTAAAATTCATTATAATTTTATTTTATTTGTTATTATAAAGCTCGTGAACGTTTCAATACATATACATGGTTGAATAGGTTATAATAAAATATATAACTTAAATACATCACACGTCCGTATTGCCTTATGCATATATGTATATCTAGACTTCTCATATCTCTCACTTCTGTAGCCTTTGCCTCGTTTACGCGCAGTTAACTTCACAGTGAAACCACTTTGGTGAGACCGCGGTCAAAATCATCAACTCAGCATTCTCCACCGCCACCAATCGACGACCTGCTGCTGCTCCCAATTTCATCCATACAAGACGCCAACATCCAGCGTTTATGCTTTTTGTCTATCTGAATTTTCCGCCGATACTCTGCTTGGAAAATCGCCCATCAGGGAGATAGCCGATTTTTGTGACTGAGACTAAGTGTCAGAATAATTTGTTATACACAAATCCTTCGTGTTGGAGACAGATCCGTAGAAAGATCCGTCAGAATACCTTATTATTCACAACTACAGTACTGTCGGATTGAGTGGACCGAGACCCGATATCTGAGGATCCAGAGGCAAAGGAGTTAGCAACAAAGCCCGTCGATTGTAAGAGTCGGCGTCAGAGAAGAACCTTAGTCTCACTCGAGCATACCTCAACCCTGCCACGACTTACGTCGTGTAGATATAAGGATATACAATCGAGACAATATCATTAAGTAAATATTATATTCAACAATTAAATAAAGATTTGGGATCATTTTTATTGTTATAAAAGATAACAATTTTTACTAAATATTTTATTTATTTTTATCCTCTCTTCTTCAATCAAATACGAAAGAATAAGGTCCAGGGGCCGACGAATAATAATTCTCTGAACTCAAAATATATTTAATTATCTACGATCAATAGATCAATGTTGTAGAATAAATTAAAAAAAAAACAATGTATTTATGATGTTCAGACAATATAAACGAACATTATTATCGATGACAGAAAGTAGGTAGGTTGTATAAATTTGTTGCTGGCATCCATAATAATGTAGGTTTATATTTTCTAAACATCATAAATACATTGTTTTTTTTTAATTTATTTTTACAACAGTACCCGACATTACTGCATTATTTGAAGAAAAAAGAATGGATAAGGCATTGATAGATATGGTCAGAATTATTGTTCAATATTAATTTTTTCTAATTACACAAATTTGTTTTACTATAAAAATCAAGTAATAAATGTAAAAATAAGCAAGTGCAACAAACTGCACAAATTAAAAAAAATAGAAGCTGACAAGATTCGAACCCTCGCCAGCATGAAGATTAGTCGCACGAGTTGGCCCACTCGGCTATTGCGTACACCACCTTCATCTGTATAACAGTTATATTTAAGTTGCGCCTTAGAGGGGGGCTTGTGCTTAGGTTTTTGGATTTGTCTTAGGAGTTTGTATATGTTTTTACCTTTTTTTATAAGTATTGGAATATATTACAATACTTATTTTTATTGTTGAACCTTTTTTTTATTAAATTCTTACGTTATTATCTGCGCGCCCCTCCAGTACACAGTCGCTTGTGTTGCCGTGTGTCGGTCAGCTGGAGTCAATCAGCGTCGTTCTCCGCTGCCCCACAGCGGCCGTGAAGTTAGAGAAAAAAAGAGGCCATCTTAGACATCTTTTTCTCTCATTTCAATCTTTAAGTCTTTCATAAGAGCGCGCAGTCTATTCTTATATGTCTATGGCTATATTAATTAAAAAATTTATAGTTTTTCTAAAATATCGATATAACGGCTGAAACTTCCTTAAGAGGCGCCGAATTCTTTACACTTACCCTACTTTTTTGAGTTCATGCAAGAGCGAATAGTCGTACATCACGGGGACACCAGGAGCATGTCTAAAAGCAAGCAGGAGTCTCGCGTTATTTACGGTGGCGTAAGCAGGTAACATTGGTCGTTGCTCGGCGGTCAGACCTAGTCGGTGTAATAAAACGCTTCGTAACAAATAATAACAACAATGCTACAATTTAAAAAAAATTAAATTTAATCAGTCCTTACACCCCAAAAATTTTCGAAAACGTTTCTGATAAATTGAAAAAATTCGAAATAAAAACTTTTTCCAAAATTAATAATACTTTGTGTAGTGTTATTGAAAAAGGAAAAAATATTACTAATAAACTGGACCAAAACAATGTAGTTTATAAAATTAAATTGATGACTAGCTTCATATCATCCATTCTACAGAAATTATCCCTTCTTCTGCAACTTATAAAAAAAATTGTTCTTTTATTCATAAGTATAAAAGTTATAGATTTTTAGTATAAATGTTCCGAAGAAATATTTTAAGTTGAGCTAAAATAATTTAAACAAATATTTTCTTATAAGTATTCGAAAAAAAATTTAATTAAATTCTTCAATTTGAGAAAATGTTTTTTTTTTATTTCTAAAGCAGTAATAAGTGACGATTCTTAAATTTATTGTTCAAATACATACACCGTGATTTGTTATTACAGGTACATATTAATATAAAATTGTCTTAAATTTGTTTTTAAGATGAGTTGTATAATGTATGTGTTCAAATCTACGTAAGCTTTTATTATATAAGTTATATCTTAAATAATGAAATTTACTTTATATCTTAAAAATATAATAATATAAATTATATGTAACCAGTTATTTATGAATTATGAATTATAGTAATTTTTATAAGAAATTAGGAAAAGGGTTACGGAGATTATAAAATTGATCATTTTTTTATTTTATGAAAAACACTTAAATTTTAAGTTAAATAAACTGTGTTGGATTTTATTATGATGAAATAGCTTTGTTTTAGCAGTTATTTGATTTGAAAATATACATATGATTTCTTATGAGATAAGGTGGTCACAGAGATTATATTAAATTTTTACTTGTTTCAAAAAATTATTTATTAAGTAGTTTTTTACGTGATAAATATTATTGATTCAATTTTATTATTACATGAAATAAAATGTTTACGTGAGTAAAAAAGCAAAAAAGTTTATTCGTGTATTTTTTTACAAAAGTTGACCACGCTCATTTCATCCCATAATTCTAAACACAATTAAAATTTATTTTTAGCTTCATATGAGCTAATTATACGTGTTTTTGCTCAATTATACGTGTTTTGAAGCTAAAAATAAATTTTAGAATTATGGGTGAATTAAATCTCACTAGCTAGATAATTTTTTATCATTAAATACTATATCTGGGGAAGGTTTTTACCAAGTTTGGGACTGATTGATTCAAAATTGACGTGCTAATAAATATTTGAATGAAATTTTTGAAAAACGTATTTCATTAACATGGGAAACTTTGAGGCGCTACCGGCACGTGTTAACATCAATTAAAAAATGTCTTTTTGGTCGCAAAATTTTAATTTTTTTATGATGAGAAAACTGCGGGGCTTCACTCGAAAAATTTTTTTTTAAGGTCCACCCTAATCTACATACACATACATACACGCTCACTCATTTATAAAAACACGCGTATACTCATACTCACATACACATACATAATCGCACGCACATATATAAATATGTACATACGCATATATATATATATACCAATTAAGTAATTTGACTTGTCATATCCCCAATTGGCGAAGGAAATATAAAATATAATCTTTTAAAATATCGGAAAATTGAAAAAAATTAGATTTGTGTAAAAATCTATCAAGAAAATATTTCTTTAGCTAGCGTGATTTTAGCAACACAATAATTATACAAATATTCTATAAAATAAAATTGTGAGTCAAATGAAAGAAAAAGTTTAAAGATATATTGTAGTATTGACAGGATGGAGTATACCGACAACCTACATTACCGACATTATCGTACTTACTAATTTTTTTAATAAAAACAACGTAAAATTTAGCAAAACTCAAGATCATATGCACTTCCTTAAAACATTATCTATCATATTAAAAATTTTATGACTTAAAAATTTTTTATATGATAGATAATGTTTTAAGGAAGTGCATATGATCTTGAATTTTTCTAAATCTTACGTTTTTTTTTTTTTTAAAATTGTTTAAATACGATTCTGCCGGTAATTAGAGTTACCGACTTACCCATCTCCTTATAAAAAGATGTTTGCTATTTATATTTATTTTTTTATCTGTTTAAAACATATTCTTATGACTTTAACGACATCATTATAATGTTCATAAATTATGTTTTTTAGACTGGAAACACGTTGCTTCTATTTATTGACGAAACTGTCACAAAATGATTATATTCCCGAATAGAAATTTGCTACCCGGCGCATATACAGGCCGTATACCGTAAAGTACGGATACGGACCGCGTACAGCGTTAGAGCGTCACCATGCGTTTAGCATAGCATGTTGTCAGGGGCGTGTCCAGCACGTATACGGTAACAATGGGTAGCCATAAGCTGACTATATATGGTCCATTTTCTCAATTATGTGACAGGTTTGTACCTTGGGTATTCAAAATCTATTTCAATGTTTATAGATCGATTTATTATATTAAATAAAAGTACAATCCGCTTGAATTAGGTCCCAAAACTTTATGTGACGTCTGTGGCACTCACTTGAAATTTCAAAAATTTTAAAAAGTTAGTTTATTGTTTATATTTTATGTAAAAGGCTATTTGCAAGAAAAATTTGGAAAAATAGTATTTCGATGCAAAATTTCTTCAGCTTTTCATTAAAAATATTTTTAAAAGCCTTTAATGACGTTACATGAAAATGCGTTTTTTTCAGGAAAATCGATTTTTCACCACGTTTCTCAACTTTTATCTTAAAATAGACCACACCATTTGATTCCATGCACTTTTTTACATAAAAAACCATTATAAAAACAATGCTCTCTTAACGATTATGCTTAAAAATAAATACCAATGATTGTCAGGTCAGACATTTGACTATCTTTCTAGTTTATCTTGAATAAGATCAGTAAAAGATAAAGTTTAAAGACAAATTTTGAAAGTTGAGAAAATTACCTTTAATTTGATGTTATATGTTAATAAAATATTCATTCTATCAAAAGTTACAGTAAATAAAAAATAATGATTATTTTACGCATATTTTCCATGTTAATATAGTTTAACTTTGTATGCAAAAACCATATATAGAACGTGTAACCAAATCATTATTTTTTATTTACTGTATCTTTTGATAGAATAAATATTTTATCAACATATTACATATTAAATTGAAGGTAATTTTCTTAACTTTTCAAAATATGTGTTCAAATTTTATCTTTTACAGATCTTATTCAAGATAAATTAGAAAGATAGTCAAATGTCTGACCTGACAATCATCGGTATTTATTTTCTCAAGCATAATCATTGAGAGCGCATTGTTTTTAGAATGGTTTTTTATGTAAAAAAGTGCAAAGAATCGAATGGTGTGATCTATTTTAATAAAAGTTGGGGAACGCGGTGAAAAATCGATTTTTCTGAAAAAACGCATTTTTAGGTTAAGTAACGTCATTGAAGGCTCTTAAAAATATTTTTAATGAAAAGCTGAGGAAATTTTGCATCGAAAATATCGAAATACTATTTTTCCAAATTTTTCCTGTAAATAGCCTTTTACATAAAAAATAAACAATTAACCAACTTTTTAAAATTTTTGAAATTTTAAGTGAGTGCCACAGACGTCACATAACGTTTTGGGACCCAATTCAAGCAGATTGTACTTTCATTTGATATAAAGAATCGATCTATAAACATTAAAAAAGATTTTGAATATCCAAGATACAAACCTATCACATAATTGAAAAAATTACCCACATCGCTTGGAGCCCAACTTTGAAAGAGCGCCCTCCGTGGCGATAGATATAAGCAGCTCCTACTTGCAGATTATATGGAGTCTTATGGGGTCGGTGACTAAATGTCAGTTTTTAATAAAAAGTAAGCTTATAATGACGGTAAAATTATCGTAGGATAACTTAAACAATATTTATTTACACATTACAAAAAAAAAAAAATCCAAAAAAATTCAAAAAAAATTTTTTTTGAATTTTTTTTTTTTTTGTTGAAATGTGTAAATGACTATTGTTTATGTAATACTATGATGATTTTACAGTCATTATTAGCTTACTTTTTATTTAAAACTGACATTTAGTTACCAACCCCGTAAGACTCCATATAATCTGCAAGTAGGAGCTGCTTATATCTATCGCCACGGAGGGCGCTCTTTTAAAGTTGGGCTCCAAGCGAATAGATATAACACGTTCTCCCGGTTTCCCTCACTCCAGTGTCCAGCATACGGCTTGTCTACGGGAACGTTATGGCTTCCGTAAATGTATCCGACTTTCTTACGCTACCGTAAGCAGGCCATAGACGCCCCTGACAACATGAGCCATACGGGCGGTATACGGCTGCCGAAAATGATCCGTATATGAGGGTCCGGGAGCCGTATACTTTTTCCAATCAGGTTTCTGTGTATTAAAAGTATTGATTAGTCTTTCGGATTTTATTTTGATAGCCTGATATTATGTATATCAATTGTATTATTTTTAATATTTTAGCCTGAAGAAAGTAGTATACATATCGAAATATCATGTATTTATTGTAATAAAGGAGATTTGGTGTTATGACACATCGACAAAATATTTTTGTTCATTATTATTTATTTTTATTTAAATAGTGCTTTTACTCAAGACCTCCCAGAATTTAAGGCTCAAATTTTTGTTTTTAATAGAGCTCAAAATTTTCAGGGTTCTTGCATTTTTAAAATGATAAGGTTGCAAGATGATAAAATTAATAGGTAACCCTACTTTGCTAGCACAATCGCATCAAAAATTAATTTAACAGAAACAGCGAAAATTTAGCAATAGCTGAGTCCACATGTCTTTCACCAAAGCATTATCTATAATATAAAAAAATTTAACTTAAAATATTGTCAGCAATTTAAAAAATTTTTGCTTGGACGTGTTTTTTTCACTTTCCGTATATAATATTCTTGTAAATTTTATTTTTCAAAATATTTATTGTGTGCATATTACTGATTAGTTTACTGCTTTGTCATTTCAGGAGTTCTTAAAAAAGTTTTAGATGCTTGTATTCCTGGTGCTTCAGCAAGAGAAATATGTGAATTAGGTGATCAATTATTGATTGAAGAAACTGGTAAAGTTTTCAAAAAAGAAAAAGATTTAAAAAAAGGGATCGCTTTTCCTACATGTGTTTCAGTCAATAACTGTATATGCCATTTTTCTCCTATTGCTAGTGAAGTTGATTTATTTCTAAAGATTGAAGATTTAGTTAAAATGTAAGTATTAATAGAATTTTAAGAAATTCAAAATATTTATTGATTATAATAAAAAACAAATCGTATCTGTATCTTGGAGACCCCTAAAAGAAGTGAAACTTCAAAATCGTGTGCGTAAATAGTATTTGAAGTAGATAAGAGTACAAATGACTATAAAATGTAATTTTTGCATATTGTATTACGTAGAGATAATTGAAAAAAGATAATTATAGTAATTAGAGAAAAAATTTATTTATTTATTTATAAATCAAGTGACGCGGTGGTGGAACGGCGGCAAGTTTGAAGAGCAAACGTCGTGTGATGTTAGCGTAGACATTATATACATTCGATTTTTCAATTTTTGATGACGATTTTCAAGAGCTGTATGCAATATTTTCAAAAAAAAAATTACTGGATTTGATAGTGCTCGTCATAACCTTTAATTTGAGTCTAGTATTGTGGGTAAAATATATTCCCAAGTACGAGAACGAGAGACTTGGACTCCAAAAATGTCAGAATTATTTTAAAAATTCTTCACCTTTTCCTAACTAACTGTTTTTACTTAAACTTTATCACCTCGACATATATAGATATAGTCCATGTATATTTCATATATATATATATATATATATATATATATATATATATA
>JAPYZE010004725.1:0-10193 GCA_030522805.1 Leptomastidea abnormis
TATATATATATATATATATACTTATAGGTGTTAAGCTTACGTTGAGGATGGCTTTGCTTGCGGCTTTTCTTCTTTATTTTAATTTTTTATTTTTCTTTTTTTTTCATATTTATTTTCAATAAAATACCCGAATAAACTTACACGTGGGGTTATGTTGGAGTGTGTTTGGAGATTTTTCTTTTTAGAGGTTGAAAGAAGTGCTGAGTTTTTGTTATACTTTGAAGTGTTTATAGGTTTTAGATGTTCTAAAAACTACGTGATGTCTTTTACAGTGTCAATATGGTGTTGAAAAATGTTATTTTAATTTTGAAAGTTTTATATAAAAATTTTATACAGATGAGAGCTTATTTTTTGTTTTTTTTTTTTATGTACAAGAAAAATTTATAGAAAATTAAAAACGTGCTTTAATTTTGGCGCTTTATATAATATTGAAAAAAAAAAAATTAAAATCTAGGTGAACTTTTTTAAATCCTGAGATATTTCAAAGTGCTTGCTTGGACATTTTTCGTTATTTTTTCTTTCTTTTTTTTTTATTCTGTAAAAGATAAGCCAGCGTAGCAAATTTCTGTGGAAGCAAGAGTTTGATCGAACATTTGAGTCAGCGTCTACGTTTAAAAGTTATGAATTCAAGTCAATGAACTTTTTTCGAACTTTACTGGCAAAATAGATGTGGAGGATTATATTTTTCTTTTTCAAAGAAATTATTTGTATTATAAAATTTTTCATTTCGATAAGTTTTTTTCAAGTAATTATATAAACAACTGAATGGCTTAATTCAATTCACAAAAACCAGTTGTTCATAAATCTAAATTTACATAGATAAATATTTTCAAATGTAAATTTAGATTTATAAATAGCAGGTATGTATTGTTTTTAAAAAAATCGTTATACAATACACTAAACTACCCAGTGTAACATACCCCAATATTTCGTTCACCACTACATTAGAATAAAAATTTATAAACACTAAAAACAAGTGTTTACAAACAAAGTCCAAAATATGCGATCGACATTATTTTTTTTTTTTTGTTTTTGTTTATTTTATTTTGTTTTCCAGTAACAGAAAAAATTTCACACAAAACTGACCGTATTTTGCTTTTAGAACGTCAATCTAAATGCAAATTAGCGTAGCAGTAGACCAAAGCTGTCCCTCTCGGGTGTATTTTTTTTTTCGCCAAAGCTTTTCTCTCTTTTTTTTTTACGAGTTCCTACGGTATGGGAAAAAGTTTTTTCGCGCGCCATGTCATGAGAGATGTCAGACGATTCAAAGTTTTCATACTATGCAATGCATTTGGATGTTCTACTTCTGTTTGTTTTTGTCTTTTTTTTTCTTTATTTTCTTTATAAATGTTAATTGGAAAAATTGATATTTATTAATCGCCAGTGGCATAAGCTAATTGTCAAAGATTAAATGCATATTTTTTTTTTCTGCTAAATAGTCGACGTGAAAATAAATCAAAGTTGGAAAAGTGCAGAAAACACTTTGACGCGATATTCTAAATATAAATTTTGTGTTAACGAGAAATTATACTCTTTCTTCTTAAAATAATGACGTTTCATTAATCCTTAATAATAATATTTTTAAATTGTATTTTATCACTGTCTGACAATTGAAATAATTTCAATAATATTTCAGCAAATTAACTCACATCTTTTATAAATAAAACTTCAATATCAAACACTACCACAGCCTTATTATTTAAATTAATTTTCACATAACCAACAATTCATTCAAGAAATCAATAACTAAATCCAACTTGAGCCACATAAAAACAAAAAAACAAAATTGAGCAAAAAAAAACTAACTCTTAAATTTCAACGTAACCCAAGCCGACATACACAACATCTCTCTAACATTTAACAAATCTAAAAGCACGAAACGCGACTCTGTAATTGGACTATTTGCACGGGGGATGAATAAACAGTGCTCTCTCTCTTTCTCTCTCTCTCTCTCTCTCTCTCTTGCCCAGAGAAATAACAAGGTCGTAAAGAGAGTAGGGAAGGGATGCGATATATATACATACATATAAACATACATATACTGTAGAAATGAGAACACGAAAGAGAGAGTAGTGTACGAGTGGATGAGGCGTAATATAAACAAAAGGCAAAAAGTAGGCTATAGAAGAGAGAGAGAGAGAGAGAGAGAGAGAGAGAGAGAGAGAGAAAGAGAGTGAGTAGAGAGTACCTATATAGGGCTTGGGTTGGAGAAAAGAGAAAAAAGTATATAGGTATGTGTATAGCACCAGAAATTCTGAAATGGCCCGAGATATATCGACAGATCGTGCGGAAGATCTTACTCCCAGACTTCCATCCTCTCTCACACTCTTCAAAAGCTTATTCTCTCAACTCTCGTATACACCTCCTTCTCCTTTCCACTCTCATACTTGAAATGTAGACGTAAACAAAATCCGCGTTGGCTAAAACGGACTTATACCTACACACTCTTTCTCTCTCTAAATTCTCCTCTTTCCTTTCTCTCTCTATGATTTTTGCCGCACATACACCTCTCGTGCCAAAACCTGCGCTCCGGGAATAATTTAAGAGCAGCCTTAATTAAAAGCGGTGGTATCGCACGTATATAGGGGGGAGGGGGGGAGGGCAAGCTGAGTTCTACCGATATACCAGCAAAATCGCGAGTATATCTCTATACACGTTTTGGGATACGTTAAAGGATATAAACTTTGTGTATGTACGTATGTACGTGGGTTTTTGTTCTTTATTAGTCTCGTATATGTTCGAGAGATTTATAATATCTTTTTGGTGTTATATGTTGTTGCTGCTGTTCTCTGACGTTTTGAATTTATTTTTGAATTTTCATTTATTTACGTTGTTGGAATTTTGATTTGAATATTTTGATTGATTTAAAATATTAGATTTTGTGTGATTTGGTTTTTTTTTGATTGATGAAATTTTTCGTTTACCTTTATTTTTCATTTTGAGTTGGTTAAATGTGTATTTGCAAATTGACTTGTGTATTTACTTTTTCAAATTTACTTTTGTATATATTTTTATTCATACATTGGCTTTTTACGTATCATTTCATTTTATTTGAATATATAGATTTTTTAAATACAATATTTGTTTTTGAAATATGATATGTAGAAGTTCTACATTTGTAAAATAAAACTCTTTAATGGAAAGATTTCTCTTGATAAATGTATAGCAATTAAAAAATTAAATTTATTTAATAAACTAAATAATATTATCAACAATATTAATAACAATATTAATTTTATTTAAAATTTTAATAGGTAAAAAAAAAATTATCAAATAATATCAGAAAAAACAATTTTCCTTTCAAATACTTAATTACACACAACATAATGACGAGTTTAAACAATAAAGATACCCCTACGATTAATTACCGTAATAAATAATAGATAAAAATACATAAGAATACCAATCTGTCACACATACACACATCAAACTCTTATCCAAAATTTTAATAGCTTTTCTCTCATCCCTATACCCTCTCTCTTTTTCTCTCAATAAAGACTACGTTATTACTCACAATATATCCAACATCTCAGTTTCTAGTTTCGACATGTTATAAACATCTTCCGCAACTCCGAGGGATATTAAGATTTTATGTTTCCTCGCATATATAATACATATACACACATAGCCGTCAGCTAAGATACTCGTCACATTTCCAAGTATATCTAACTCTAGATGAGAAGAGCCTCGTGTATAGCTATTATACAAGAAAAGCCAAGCTTAATTTCGAGCTTCATAAGAAGCGAAAATAAGAGGAATAAGTATAGTTCGGTCTAATAATGTTTTAATATACTATACCAAATATTCTCAAAATCCTTTTTTACGTGTAATAAGATGATAAATTACGAAAAAGAAAAAGCAAAATGACAAACTTCATAAAACTATCGTATACGTATCCTTAAACTTTATACGTTACGATTATCCTCGTCTCCCAACGGACGACCTATATACCATATCCAGCCCATAGCTAAAGTCATGAGAGATTCTCTCAAGCTTGCGTTGCTTAATTTGCACGTCAACCTTCACAAACCAGAGAAGAGGATAGGATAGGGATCTTCCCTCTCTCGTTTTACAAATGCAGCTTGCAGGCATTAGAAGAGAGCGCGGAGGGAGTTGAGGCGCGAAATTTTAGGAGGGAGGGGAGGTTGGGGGGAGAGAAGCTGGAGAAATTGGCTTGAGGGGAATAGCATCCGTTTTGAGGGAGAGATGTAGTTTAAAGCTTCAGCCTTGTGGGGCTCTCTCTATATAATATATACTGTGATGTTGCTAGGGGATATTGCGCAAGGGAAAATTGAGTTGTGGATCCTCTTCGTGAGAATTATGTTGTGATTTGAGTGAGAGAGAGAGAGAGAGAGTTGAGGGTGAAATGATTCGTGGGATTTATGGTCGTTTAGTTGTGGTTAGTGTGTATA
The DNA here is from genome assembly GCA_030522805.1 of Leptomastidea abnormis. Taxonomy (NCBI): domain Eukaryota; kingdom Metazoa; phylum Arthropoda; class Insecta; order Hymenoptera; family Encyrtidae; genus Leptomastidea; species Leptomastidea abnormis. Next base: position 4,413 of record JAPYZE010004725.1, read on the forward strand.
AGGTTGTAATGGTTTTATTAGTTTTATGAAATTTATTATTGAGAAGTGTGAGATTTTAATTTGAAAATAGATTTTATGAGTGATATTGTTGGGGTTTGGAATTACTTAATTGATATAGGTTGATGGTTTAGGAATCCGCAGATTGTGAATTCGATTCTTGGTATCCGTCAGTTAAGTTGTTCGATCAATCGTCTGCCAAAATACGCTTAATTAAGTGTTAATAAGGCTTTATAAATAAGTGAATGATACCGTTCATCTAAGTTTGATGTAGTTATTCATTTTTTTTAAAAAAGCCGCACGTTTAGTTTATGGTACATCATTAATTTATTTAAAAGAAAGTTAGGATCACGAAGTAACAAGCTATTGAAAGAAGACTTATTTTCGATTATAAATAAAACACATTTTTTATTTATGCATAGGTATTGTACAGTTTTAAACTTTAAAGCTTGCAGAATTTCTTTGCAGATTTAAAAAGGATGAAAAAATAAAAATTGTAAAATTCTGAAAAAGAATAAGTGCTGACACTAAATATTGGACTAAAAGTCAAAATCGATTTTGCTTTTAACAAAAACTTTTACTTTTATATATGATATTTATGTTTCAGCTTAACAATATACATCTTTGTGTAATGCATAATTTATGTTTGGAATAAATAATACGAATTTTAATATGAAAATCGAATAACAAAGCATTTTCTAAATATTCTTATCAAATATTTCGTAAAATAATCTAAAAATCAGTTATTATGAAGATAATTTTACTTTGTAAGACTTTGCTTTGTAAATTTTACTTCAAGATAGAGTAATATCCAAACATATTTATTTAAAAACCTGATTTCGATAAAGAAATTTTATTTACTTAATGATATTTCAATAAACTTTATAAGTCACATAAACTTGTAACTTATAAGGTTTCAACATGTACATTGTATGTTTTCTTAGTAAAGATGAGTTTTAAGTATCTAAAGTGATTGATATACGAATAATGAACTTTTGAAACTTATATCCGAATTTTGACACTTCTTAGATTTTAATAATAACTTTTGGATTAATTAAATGTCAAAATAACCATTGACCTACATTAAATTCACGAAATCGTTTATACATCATACACATTTACATTTTCACATTTTTATTTGCATATTACATAAAGCTATAAAAAAAAATTTTTTCTCCGTAATAATTAAAATTTTCATAGGCATATCAATATTTATTTTTATCGCCTATTCAAAGGATCTTCGAATTTTACGCAGCTTTATTTCGACAACAACAAAAAAACTCTCCATACGCAATATTTTCTTTTTCCATTGTATTGCTTTCTCTTTGACCTCTATTCCTCTCCCTTCAGCTTCAATAAAAAAAAAAATACACCCAATACGCCCAATCAAATAACAGGACTCTAGAATTCGATAAATTCATTTCATAGCATCAAAATGAACGTCGAATCCAAGTTATTCAACCCTAAACTTTCATTACATCACCTAGATTTATTAAAAATCATCACCGACAACCATATCCTTACTTACATACATAGACACACAAAGCTATATATCTATACTCGAAAAGCATATAGTCGGTGAAACAACGAAAGGTAGCAGTACACGTGAAGCATCTGGAAATTCAGAAGCGTCTCGTTTCACCCGAGCGATTTCAAGTCACCCACTGAAAGTTCAGCCGAGTAAAAGTAAAGGATGGTACGATAGCAGCAGAGTGTGTATGTGTCTATGTATAGCTTGATGCTCTCGAGGAACAGAGTCAACTCTGTGAATATGGTACCACTGTACCTTTTCTTTACCCCCTTTTTCCTTCTATATAGAAGGCGCAGAAGCATAGCGTGGAATTCGCTGATCCGTGGAATTGCGCGAACGTCGACTACGACGACGACAACGCTAGATGCTTATATATAGGATATATCCCTATTGCTAGTGGAAGAAGAAGAAAAAAAAGAAGAAGAAGTGAACGAGAAAAAATATACGATATCATCACAGATTGCGGATCTGATATTTGAAACTGAAATTTTGAAGAGAAGGTATGTGTGTATATTATGTGATTTGAACGTGAGGAAATAAGATTAATAAATAGGATATTTTTATTAATTTGTTGTTCTTTATCGATAAGGGAATTTAGAGAATAGAATTTTTATATTTTTTCTATGAGTATATTTATTAATATATTGATATTTATATCAGACAAGTTTTTATTGTTTATTACTATATTAAAAATACAGAAATCGCCTTATCTACTTAATACAATATGTATATGTATGTACATTAAATATAACAACAACACAAAAGAGAAACAATGGATGATAATGTTTTCAGAAACAAAATTTGCCTCTTCACAATGAATAATTACAGCTTGTGTATATACGATTACGTAATCTGGATTCATATTGCAATTACGTACAATTATTTTGCAAATAAGCTTATATCCAGGTTGTGTTTTAGATATTATAAAAGCGATTCATAATTTAGGAAAACGATATTAAAGGTAGTTTAAAAGTACCGGTTTAAAGTAACACTTGTGAATAAAGTAAAATTTTTGAAATTACATATGGAAAATGTAATGTTAGTTTAGAAAAAGATTTTATGAGACGCAAGGAAACAAAAAAAATGTAGTACACATTTTACAGTATAAATTAAAATTTTGGAACAAGTTGTTAAAAAATTTAAGTAATTACTTTTTTAACACTTTTAGTTCTGACAAGATTTATCGTAGACCTCTCATGCAGTTAATTTTTTTTTTTTTGATTTTTGACTGTAAAATGATTCATATTCTTTTTTTTTGTAAGGAATAAATTTCTAATTTTAAGAAAAAATATTTATGAAATTCGTTTGTAAGAAAAAACGGAGCAAGGTATATATACGCATTCGTCTAGCGTACAAACAGCTAAGCTCTCGTTTCATTACGAAATCCCAACTTGCGAAAAAATAAAGTAAATTGGAAATGCGGCCGAGGGTGAAGGTGTATAAGAATAAAGAAAAAGGCGCGATGAAAGAAATGAATAGCGTTGGAGGGGGGCTGCAAAGGCGTGTGCACTTTAAGGAAAATTTACAGTTAAGGAAGCGAGAGAGAGAGACTTTATAAAAAATGGCCATGCCTATTCGGCCAAGCGTTTTATTTTGACGTTGAAAACTTTATCTACGTCCCTGTTTTATTTCGCTACTACTCGTTTAAATTATTAATAAATGAATATTAATTTTTTTGATACGAGTATTTTTTTTAATTTTTTGTCAATTAAATGTGGATACACTATAATTCATGTTTACATTTGACATTGCTTTAATGTTGCAATATTTTTATTTTTAGAATGTAATCTTAAACAGAGTTTATTGTTGAATTTTCTTTCTTTCCAAAAAAATGAATCTTGCATAAAAAATCTCTTGTGAAAAGCATTTTCAAAAATTCAAAATACTACTATAAACATGAAAATGTTACAAAGGATTAATAATAAATAAATAAATAAAAATAAAATTAACTTCAAAGTAAAATTAACGATTCTAAAAATGAAAATTAAAATTAACGATATAAAAATTCTCTATTTTTATCAAGTAAACCTTTTTGACACTTTAAAGCGTATTTTGGCAATTAAAAGCTCGCGCAATGTCTCTAAACGATAGACGCTAAGAATCGAACCGGCGTCATACAGATTACGATGCCTACGTTCTATCGATTGAGTCATTTCAAACCCTGAACAATACATATTATATTATCCGTCATTTTTTATTTTTCAAATCTATAAAAATTATTCTGCCTTTTTCTATTTTATTTTATTTTTTATTTTATAAACTCAAAAAATTGTAGCTTTACAGTGGCATTATACTTTAAAGAGAAATTAGCTGTCGTGAAAATTAAGGCGAATATATCCAGGAAAAGCACACACACACAGACACACATACATACATACATACATACTCTTTCGACGAATCCGTTCTCAAGATTTACATTCATCCTCTTACTAATTACCCTGCTTTCTCGTTTCTTCCCTTTATCCGTTCTCAAGAGGGTAGCAAGAGAAGAAGAGGCTTCTCTTTCTCTTCTTTTCACCAAAGAAGATTAGCTGGCTACCTTACCTCCTCCCGTGCGTACCTAATAGTTTTTACGAGAAAGAGAGCCTAGTTTTAAATATCATTTTATGCTTTTCTCTCTGTGTTTTTGTTTATATATACACTAACGAAATGAGTGTACAAGAATTAAATTTTAAGTCTTTGAGAAATGGTGTCGTGCGAATATCTTACCTTTTTTTTTTTTAAAGAAGTTGAAAGTTGTAATTTTTTTAAAAGAAAGTTTATTTAGATGAAAATAAAAAGAATGCGTTAGTTATTAAGTGAATCTGTAAAATGAAAAATGTTTTAAGATGGTCATTTATAATATTTGTTACCATTAAAAAAGTTTGAGTAATAAGAAATAAAATAAGTATTTTTAATTACGCAAAACATTTTTAATCGCAATTCAAGAAAGAAACGCAATTTTTCATTATTCTCCAGTTAATTATAAAAAAGTTGTTGATTTTTTTTTTTGTAAAAGAATATTTTGTTTATGTTCTTTTATAAAAAAGTCTTTGAAGCTAAAATGTTAGCCTAAAAAAAAGTTTTGAAGATAAATGTATTCAAGTTTTTTAATTGAAACAGGTTTAAGTTTATAATGCTCAGTGCAATTAGTCAAAAAAATAATGTCATTTCTACTTTCTTCAATTAATTTAATACTTTTTAAAATGACTTATATAAAAGAAAGAATGATATATAATAGCTACTTTTCCTTCATAAAAAGTCAAGAAAAATTGTAATAATAACACAAGATAACTTGAGATCACATGGCTTGGTATGATTTCCTTAGTAAAGTGCCGGCTTCGTAATCCATAGGTTGTGGGTTCGATTTCCGACGTTCGACTTTGGTTAAGTCACTGTGCGAGATCTCTTACAAGCCGAAATATGTTTAATATCATATTTAAAAAGGCTTTAAAATGATTCAACATAATTACTAAATAACAGCCAAGACTATTTCGTTTGAATAAATTTTTTAGCCACAACATAACAAACTTCTTTGAATCACTATTTTTTTTATATAATTTGACAAATACTCGAGTTTGTAAAAAGTAGACACCACACGTACACTAAGTGAATAAACATCATCTCTCTCTTACAAAATAAAAAAATAAAAGAATTAATAAAAATAAAAATTTAACCACATAAAAATATATCCATTACACTCTCTCTCATAATTTTCATCACAAGGACTTCATCTTCACCCATATATCGATCCCACCTAATCATAATTATCCAAAGAAAATATCAAATATCTCTCATCCATTTTCTCCACAAGGATCAAAGAGTATCGCATTAAAAGCTCGCTCAGCATCAACAGGAGGAGCAGCAACGCAAAAGCTATATCGGCTTGCCACTTAAGAGAAGCGATTGTGTATCGAGTCGTTCGCAGCTTCGAGCTTTTCCTCCCAAAGTCTTTCACTCTTTTGTGCTTAAGACTTCCTCTCTTTCTTTCTCTCTCTCTCTCTCTCTCTTTCTCTCTCCTCCCCTTATCCTCTCCCCCCAGAAAAGCGTATCTTAAATTTACGACCTAATTGCCGAGAGAGGCATCCTTTCTTTCTTCTTTTAACCCCTACCTCCCCTACCCTTCTATCCTTCTATCCTTTGCTCAGGACAAATTTACATAGAATAAGCCTTTATCTCGCCTCGCGAAATTTGCGAGCTTGCGCTGAGCTTTTCCTTTTTTTTTTATTTTACGAGTAGCCCCCCCCCCCCCCCCCCCCCCCCCCCCGGGGGAG
>JAPYZE010004726.1:0-10192 GCA_030522805.1 Leptomastidea abnormis
TATATATATATATATATATATATATATATATATATATCTATCGTATAACACGAAATGTTATTAAATTATACGTTTCACTCGGATATAAGTAGTCGTGTGTATGAGCTCGACGTATCGATTATTAATATTATTATTTTTAATCCGATGTACATATAGGTATATCTATATTTATATAAATTAAGTGCAATTAACTGGAAATAAACTTTAATCTTTACTTATCGCGGCTTTACCACTCGAATGAAACTGAATATAATATTATGAATAATGTCAAAGTGAATCATATTATAATACACATCCGATATCTCCATTTACAATTTCTGATGTCTATTACATTAAATTCCACTGTGACACTTTACTCTCTATCAAGAGGATCTAAACATTCCAAAAAAAGTTTAGTTTCGAAGATAAAAAAGTAACTTTAGTCTTCTTTTCTTTATTCGAGTCTGCATGTAGGTATACGTATGTATACATATAGTTATCTAGGTATATCTATGGACGTAAGTAAAATTGGCTATAGATTTAAAGTTCCCAGAGCAATCCACTCTCCGGGTAGCGGCGGCGGCAGTAGCAAGGGTTTACTCTCGAAAAGTACAAAAGGTTCGGAATCAGTGACTCTCCGCTCTCTCTCTCTCTCTCTCTCTCTCACACACATAAAATCTCGCACTCCAATTTTTATACCTACTTGTTCGACTTACGTTATGATTCTCATAAAAAAGTAGTATGGAGGAGGTGGAGGAGGAGGAGGCGAAGGTTACTTAGGTTTTATTATAGGTATATATTTTGACACAACTGCATTAAAGTCGCGACCATGAATATAATCCGAGAGCGAGCATTTTTGTATTTTCCAGCTAGCCGACTCTCCGGCCAGCCACGCTACAGTCCTGAATCATAATTTTTTTAAAAACGAGAGAATCGCCCCTGCCCACACCCTTTTTTTTGTCCGAATCGCCAACTAATTCTCTCGGGCAATAAATTTTTCCTCTCGGCAAGCCAATAAGCCCGAGGCTCTCAAAAAGTCTCGAATCTCCGCGATTCCGGCTCAAATTCGTTTGATTCCTCTTGACCGATGCACGTGCTCGAGAAAACGAAAAAAAAGGAGGAAGAAAAAAAATGACGAGGAGAAAAAAAAGATGATAAAAAATAAAGAGAAAGGCAGACACAGTTTGGTGGCCGCGAGTTGGGAATGAAATTCGGGATGAGGCTGCGTAAATCTAGCCCTCAGCTCCGACGCTATATGCTGGTGGTGGAGGGTAGGGAAAAGGAGAGAGAGAGAGCGTTTAAGTGCCGTTTAATTGCACGTAAAATGTACGCGCGAGCGCGGGTCCGCTCTCCTTCTTGGCACTGGCCCTGACGATGAGATATCCGCCGGCGGCCAGTTAATTCGAGTGCTCGCGCTTAAAATATCGTGGCTCATAGCGGTGGCGGCGGCCGGGCTCGCAAATCTTTCCAGCCCTCGAAAATTCTAGCTCAACGACCTGCACGGCCCGCCGGCACACTCCAGCACCACTTTCCTCCTCCTCCTACTACCCATAACTGCTACGGGCATCGGCGTGGAGCTTTGCCAGGAAGTAAATAGTAAATGGCCAGGAGGAGGAGGAGGAGGAGAAATAGGAAAAGAAGCAGCACGTACCCGCGAGACCGGCTGCTGGCTGGGATTGGAGCAAGCGAGAAATCGCTGCTGCTTGTCTCGTACTTGTGTACGCGTGTAGTGTCGATATATACCGCTTTTTTTTCACTGCACACGATGTAACCGCCTCGCTCTGAATAAATTCACTCAGGCTATGCTTACTCTGATCTCTTCCTCTTCCTCTTCTTTTCTCTCTCTCTCTCTCTTTTTATGTATATGTGCGTATAACGTAGCGAGCGTATCAAAGATGGAACATGCAAGATATGAACTTTGGACCCGGTAATGCAACCACCACCACCACCATCACCACCGGTATACTTTGATATACCACCCCCTCTGTATAATGAGTCCCTGTAAAAGCCTCAAACTTACATCGTGTAGACGAATTAGTTTGAAATATTCATGCAAGTTTTTAGCTTCGAATTTTCCCTCGTAAATGCAGTGATAGTTCTAGTAGTGGTAGTAGTAGTAATAGCATATCATGGCCCACATATAATTTAACGTGTGATCGTCCCAAAACTTTAAATTAATTTTGAATATTCCAGTAAAGAAGATTAATTTTAAAAAATGATTTAACTATGTTGAATATTTTTATTATTGGTAGGTAAATAAAATGAACTCGCGACGTAGTAATAAAATAGTCTGTTTTCGCATACATAAGATAATAATGAAATTTCATGAAAATTAATGACATTCGGCCTTTTGCTGGTGTAATTTATACCTACCAGCGCAATTAATTTAATACAGAGAAAGATGTCCCCGAGAGAGAGAGAGAGAGAGAGATAATAAAAGATTATTAAACGTTTTTCTCGTACAAGAGTCTCCCTTTCTTCGAGCAAGCATTCAACTTTTCCGGAATAAAAGTTCGGAGCAGTCTTGATGCGCGAGGTTTAACATGACATTATGGCCTGCATACACACATCCGGAGGGTATAAAAAAGAAGAAGAAGAAGAAGAAAAAAAAGAAGGAGTGGAGAAGATGTTCTTCCCTATGCCAGATAAAACTTGGCTTGAGCCGCGGTAGAGCGATCGAATTCCCATACATCTATCCTCCGTGTCATCGTCGTCGTCGTCGTCGTTGTCGTTGCCTTTTTGTCGTCACGTCCGATCCGCGTATACTGTGAAACGCCTGGGTGCGTCTGACTATAGCGGAGTCTTGCTGCTTGTTCCACTTTCCGTGCACTATCCTGCAGGGCTTGCCCGGCTTCTCGATGATATCTCTTATAGTATATATATGCATGCCCTCGAGACTCTATCTGCGACCACCGACTTACTACATTCGACCGTCTTCATCCACATGTACCTTTTTCTTTTCTTCCTATTTTCTTTTGTTTGTTTGTTTATTTTGGATTTTTTTTCTTTATTTTTTCGTGTTTTTAAAGCGAAGACATTGTAGTTTTTATTTAGACCAAAGTTTAATTATTTAATTATACGAATTCTATATCGAATGCACATCAGGCAAGTTGTAAAGTTCCGAGCTTAGTCTTGGCTTTTCGAATAATTAGCACACGAAAGGCGCAGCCAGAACATGTGGCAATAATTCTACAAAAAGCATGGGGTAAAGAAGAGTTGATTGTGCATATTATAAACCTACATAAATTTTTAGGTACGTATAATTGGCACAATATTGTCCGAAACCGTACGTCGACGCTTTCCTCTCACAACATAACTGTAGTGTATAGTATTAGCATTAGCAGCAGTAGTGGTAGTAGTAGCAGTAGCAGCAGTGGAGAGTGGTAAACGTGGTTACAGTACCCAGCATCAGCAGCAGCAGCTCGCTCGCAAGGAATAACCAGGCTCCAGCCCGCAACCGGGGCCTCGCGTAATGATGCGTACCGCGTGCGTAAACACACTATACTCTCCTCTGTCCGAGCGTGTGCGGCATTCGGGCGCACACGAGCATATAGAGATTCGACTCTGTATGTGTGTGTGTATACACCATCCCTCTCGACTCTCCATCCCTATACTGTGGTGCTCACCACCAAATTTGCACACCTGCAGACTCTTCGGCCCTTGCTGACTATGCTGACAACTTGCCAACGCTCGAGTGTGTACCAGTTTCCTATATCCTATCCTGTTTTCGCGACACGCGACAAATACATAAAGTATACGCCACTTGTATGTGTATGAGCAATGTTAAAAAAGCGACGCATCTTATTATATTACTACTTTATTGTATCAAGTCTTTGACTCGTGCAAAAGTTTTCATAAAACTTGGTGCACTGGCTTCTTTCAGCGTAATCAGAAAGGATTTCAAATCCTGAGGTACAAAATTCTTTTTTTATTTATCTATCGAAAATACATTATTTATTATTATACAAAATTATTTATACAAAATATAATCATATTAAGACAGTGAGTGGCGTAATATATTTAGACAATTATAGTATAAAATTTTAACGAATTGTATTCTCTTGAACCAACGCTTTATACAAATAGGATTTTATAAAGTAATTGAATGAAATTGAAAATAAGTATAAGGCATGATTCAATAAATATTCAAACAGATTGAATAAATAAAGATAATTATTATAAGCAAATTTTTCATAAATTTGATAGCTGCCTTCATTTTAATTTCTACTACTTTTCAAAAAATCATGTGTCATAATATACGTACGTCACATATAGGTAATATTTGGATACTTACTATTTCCTATATATAGGTATAGCTGTTGCTCCAAGATAATAACATATCGTTAGTATAGACTAGGGAACAGCATCAGTTTAATTGCCGAGGATCTAAGAATCGGATTGCGGAGTGGTCGCGTGCGCGATAACGAGAGGATAGGATTAGCAGCACATATATAGTCCAGCACAGCATGAATGTGTGTGGCTAACAACAGATAGCGCAAATGCGCAACAATTTTGCCATTAAAGCTTGCAGCGCCTCGTACACATACCATATGATGTTTTCATAATCAAGTATGCCATCAAATGGCTTTATATACCACCAACTCGACTCTCTCTCCCTCTCTCTTTAGTTGCACACACAGCCGTTAATTTCAATCATGTCTTGTTATTTGTCTCGCGGCAAAGGCATTCGAATGCTACTGCTATACCGCTACCATTGTGTACTTTACGCCATAATACACACACACACACACACATACGCACGTATACCGTCTCTGATTTATTAAAATATAATTCTGGAGCGCGCATTGCCTTATTGGCATATATAGAACATAAAGTGCGAAATAAAATAATACACCATAAAAGCGCGAGCGCGCGTCGTAAACATATCAAGGAGATAGAATGTGGGTCGCGAGCGCGTGAAAACGTTCATTGTTGCAACACCAGCAGTAGCAGCAGCAGCAGCTCGTGGATAATTTAAAAAAATGGAGTAAAATATAATTTTCTTTCAGCGTGACTTAGGTGTGTAGCTGTGCTGCTGCTGCGGATGAAAAATAAGTCGATGATGCCGCGTAAGGGATGAGCCGACAATAGCCGGATGGAGGGCACATTTTCCAAAGTATATGTATAGGACACGAGAAATAGCTGGAAGAGCTTTCGAGTAGGGGTGAGGTCGGGGGTGTTGAGAAAGGAAGGGCTGACATTGCTGCACACAGGCTCATCAAATATTCAGGGACGTTAAGGCCTCGCGAAAGTGTCATAAACAGGAATATCTTAGGAGCAATTTTCGAGCTTGCGAGCTTGCGCAGGTTGCCTCGATGGGGGAGAAGACTGCTTCGCCTCTCCAGATTTATGGGCGAGCCGGCGGGGTAAACTTTTTCATTTGGAGCGACTCCAGGGAAGTTAGAGGGTCGTTGGTCCGTCGCGTCGTCGTCGTCAATGGACCGCAGCACTTACCGACTCTCGAGGACTGGAACGGGGGAAGGAGGAGAGGACTCTAAAGCTTCGCTCGCGCGCACCAGGATTGCACTCGAAGCTTGAAATAACTGCACAGGAGTCCAAGGAGAGAAAGAGAGAGAGAGAGAGAGAGAGAGAGAGAGAGAAAGAGAGCGAAGGAACTGGCCGTTACGGAAAAGCGAATCGCCGTATGTACTCGACTTGCTTAAACTCCGCCAGAAAGAAGTAGGGAAGTAGAGACTGGTGTATGGCTTAGCGCAAGGGGAGAAAAGTAAATACACCAAGATTTCGAAACTACCGCACGCGTGGCGAACGACAACAGACGCGGCTTTCCTCGCCACGGGTCTGCTCTCATCCCAGCAATTCTCGGCTCTACTTCGCCGTCGCGCCTTTGACGGGATGAGGGAGGCCGCAGCCACCGGTACCGCACGACCCTCCTCCTCCTCCCCTCGCGAACAATTTCGCGGAAGCAGGGCAAATTGTGTGGTCTCCGGCCGGGGACTTGCCAGGTATATACACACGTGCTGGTGGTGACGCTATATACATGTATATGCGTTCCTATATATACGGGGAAGCTCGGCGCGTGCCCGGAAAATTATCAACTCCTCAAAGCGAGCAGCTATACCTCCTACCTACTCTATATCCGGCTATATCGCTGCTGCTGCTGAGAGCAATTGCGCGCAGCTCCTAGGATATTGCTTGCTGGTAAATTAATTGCGGCTGCGCGTTAATGGACAGCTGGAATTTTAGCATTCCCTCTCATTTAAACGACACGTGATATGCCCCCATTTTCTCGGGGCTTGCCATAGTAATAAGCGAGATAGAGAGATGAATAAGACATTCATGCATTTCCTATTTATTTATTTATTTATTTATTTATTTATCATAAATAACTCCAAGGAATAAGTCCACTTATTTTATGGAATTTTATCATTTCTTTTCTTTTTTTTTCTTTGTTAGTTAAAATAAATGTATATTAAAAATGTAAATACATTTTTAAAAATTGTTATCATCATAGATAAGATTATATAAACCAAAGGTAGAAAAAGATACTAGGATCTTAAAGTGTATTTGAAATTGTATCTAAAATGTAAGTGTGGGGGAGAAGAGGGGTGGACAAGCGTTGTTGGTCATGACTCGGTAAATCGATCACGCGTGAGAACTGCTGGAATTCACCAGAGCACGGTGGAAGCAAATTACTCTCGCAGGCTACTCTCGGGTGGATCGCTCGGCGATTAACGAGCGTAGAGCAAAGCCAGCCTAGATATCAAAACGCGAATCCGGCTGTAATCCGCTCGTCAATCGAGCCCCTCCCCCACCGATCTCGGTAAACAAAGCCAGAGCTGTATACGTTGCCCGTCTCGGAGGCTCTTAGTTCTATATAGGTACTAGGATATGCATGCATATCGCTGCGTACCATTGATATGGGTGTATAAGGTCTACTATTACCTATATGTGCAGAGAACATGCACAAACATACAGCTATATATCTTCATTTCATATCTCTTACGTTCCAACTTGATTTTCGCTCCCAAGTTTCGTTTGTCCTTGACTCGATACTCTCGCGATAGTTTCCGGAATATTTAACGTGATTCCCACGTGCTTGATACCCAATGAGACACACCTCGTTTACAACAACTTATTTCAAGCTCAATTTTACATCAGAAGAGCAGCATAAAAATATATTTTTGTTGGCTATGGCCTCGGTGAATAAACGAGGAAAGCATTTCGACGCTATTGCGCTATCGTGTTAGCTCAGCTTATTATCAAACGCGATACCTGCGAATAATAAGTTATAATTCAAACAAAGCACGAGCCGCACCGTCTCCCTCATCGTCCGATATCGTACAATTTCTTTTTTTTTTCTTTTTTTTTTTCACTGATAATTGAACAATTTTATTTCACATTTTTTCTTTCTCTTTTTTCATCATATTTTTTTGCAAATTTTTGCTTTGTTTTTTTGTTATTTTTAATTTGAAAAAAATGCGTTCATTATAAAATATAATCCCTTTTGATTTTGTTATTTGTCAAATTAAAACAAATCACTGACTTAATTCCGGGTAATTAAATTTACACAACTGCGCGATGTTTGACGGCGCGTTAACGCAATCGATGTTGTTACGCGTATAAATTTATTATTATCATCATAATCATCATCGCAATTTTCTGTTATTCGATTAAGGCTCTTTGATTAACGAATGAAGTCAAAAATCATACACACACACTCACTGGTCGTTTTCTCCCTGGCTGCAGGTAATTAGCAAAAGCAGCTTTTTTTTGACATTGCCCCGTGACATTGAAAATCGCGAGGTATTAAAATAATCGCCTCAGGCACAAATGATATTTCACGTGAGTGATATACACCTTTATATTTATATAAATGCGGTGATGATAGTGGCAAAGAGAGAGAGAGAGAGAGAGAGAGAGAGGGAGAACTGCGTGCGAACGACCGATGACACGACGGCACTTTCAACTGGTATATCGAAAACGACTTATATCCGATTGCAAAGTGATTGCTGGATAGAAAGATGAGAAAGAGAGAGAATGCGAGAGGGCAATTCGGGAATTCGGCTAGAAATTGCATTTACATTCGATTACGAGGCCGAAAACACGCGAGCCAATTTCTCTCGCGAGTTGCTGCTATGGCCGAGCATAGCTATAGGGGGACGGGGGTGGAGGAGCAGAGTGATTGTTTATGCAGAGGATATATAGGTATATGTATGTATGTATGTATGTGTACATCAGTGGCGCGTGACGAATTCTTCGAGCGCGGTGGCAGTGGCGGCAACGGCGGCTTATTCGATTGGCTTGGCGAGGCAATGGCTTTTGACGGCTTGCATTGTACAGTGTAGATAGGCAGGCAGGCAGGCAGACAGGCCTCTCTCGTCGGTCGATCGGTCGCGGGGGCCTATTGTTTCGGTTGCGCGCGAGAACCGTGTACACCCGCTCGACGCTCTCGCGTCAATATAATAATGAAGCGTCAATTCGAGAAAAGGCATTGCCGCTTTCCAGCTCTCCCCTCTCCTCCTCCTCCTCCTTCTACCAAATACCACCTCCCGCTGCGCGGAATTATAAATTTTCGCTGCTGCATTGTCCTGTTTCTCTCTCTATCTATCTCTCTCTCTCTCTCACACTCACTTCCGCGGGGAGACGATACGGGGATGATCGTTCAAAATGCGAGGGTTATAATAACAAGCGCCGTATATACGTATATATAGCTGTATATGGCGGGTTCGCCTGGATGCTAATTGTCAGCGCGGACTAGTTTGTGTACACATATATACGCGGCATCGCATTATGGCTTGACGAGGTGGGGGTTGGAGAGGGAAAAGCAGGGCTTTTCTAGAGGCGGGTTTAATATTAAGCGGGATATTGAGGACAAGCTCGAGATGTATTTTACATAATATACATTTAGCAGCTCTCACTCTCACTCTCTCTCTCTCTCTCTCTCTCTCTCTCTCTCTCTCTCTCTTTCTCCCTGCTATATGCTTGATTAATTTACTCGTTTATCAAATCAAATTTACTTAGCACACTTCAGAGGGCTCTTGTTACCTTTGATATATATTTTGAATTGACGCGAGTTACCTAATACCTACTACAAGTGGCGTTAGCACGCACTTTCAGTTATGTACCCATATATAAAAATGTTCTCATGTTTTTAGCGAATATAAATGAATTGCTTTTGTTGATCAATTGATTATTCGAATAAGCCAATAAGCGTTCTATATGTATGTTTTTCAATAATCCAGTATGGAAAATAATTTGTCATATGAATATAATCGATTTCATTTTATCGTTTTATAGCATTTCATTTAAAATTATAACCTGAGAATAAAATGGATTTCTTGGTGCTTCACGGTTAATATTTTCATGAAATCTGTGAGTATGTACGTATGTACGTGAAAATCGAAAACCTCGATTATCCACGTATACCTACGCCAGAGAGACAGGAGACACAGAGAAACACACAGAGAGACATATCAGAGTCAGACAGTGACAGACAGATAGTTGATAGATATGTTGGTACATATCATATATACCTAGATACACGTTGAGAAGAGAGAGAGAGAGAGAGAGAGAGGAGCCAAGCTTAAAGACCGTCGTAGAATTGTATGTGGGCTGGCTATATGCATATGGAGATTTTGGAGTTTGATGAGTTGGTAACTAGTTTCAAAATCGCGTGCCTGTCTGCGCGATCTTAATTGAGCATCAAGTTCCCATAGCCATCAGGCCCTCACCTATATACTCTCCCTTACAGCTCGTCGTCATCGTCATCGTCATCACGCCGACGTCATGATCACAGCAGCAGTAACAGCAACATGCCTCCAGGCAAGCCCTGCTGGTGTTTTAGTACAACCTATATACCTATAGACCTACTATACTCTCATTCAACTTAGCGCATTAACTACTAACCCATATATTTTCTCTCTTCTCTTTCTTTCATTGCACATCCGGCCCCTTTCTCAATTTCTCAGGCTGTGTTTGCTATACATACTTATACATATTGGTATTGATAAATACAGTTGTGACTTTTAAAAATTAAACTTGCAAGTTCGCTGGTAACTGGAATTATGTATATCAGTGTATACCTATAAAAAATAAAAAAGAGAGAGTGAGTGAGAGAGTTAAGAGCTAAAATGTTAAAGCCAATTATTTTATGAAAAAAAAAAAAAAAAAAAAAATATTGTTTTACGGCAAAATTTATAGTGCTGAAAAATTGGATTAAGTCGCGAGAAGCTGTAAGACTTGTATTGAACTT
>JAPYZE010004727.1:0-27674 GCA_030522805.1 Leptomastidea abnormis
GTATATATATATATATATACATTACAAAAAAGTAAGATATACGATAGCGATGTCAGAGGTAGATATAGAGATAAAAAAAGCTTTTGACTTCATTGAAAAGGTGATGCAGCGAAAAAAAAAGCACACGCGCGGCCCGTTTTATTCAACAAGTCACTTTGCGATCTCGTAGTCTCAATTCTTTTATTTTCTTCTTTTTTTTTCGCACACTCGATTATCGATCCTCATTATACATTTATTTTATATATTATTATTTATTATTATTATCATCATATCTATATACCTCATCCTCGCGTATTTTTTATGGCATTGTACTTATTTTTTTTTTGTCCCATCGCAAGAGGCTTACATTAAAACGTCCGATAGATAGATAGATGTAAAACATATCCCGACAAGACAGAAGTTTAGTTTTTCTTTTTTTTCCCATATTTCGTCTTTATAATATATACCCCTATTTTTTTTACTTGCGCACCACATCTCAACATGTAACACAATCGTTCATCAATAGTTTGTCTATTATTTACGCTTTTAGTAAAAAATTACAGAATTGGAATACGTACGGCTTTTTTTCGATGCCGTACTATCGCGCATCTTTAGTTATTTATCTGTTTTTTTTTTATTTTTAATTATTCATTTATTTATTTATTTTTTTTTTTTAATTTAATTTACTATAAATATCGCTTAATTCTCGCTCTCTTCTCGACCACGATTTTAAAATCACACACGTATAACAAATTTCACATTCATCATACGTCATATTTTTTTTTTATTATTACCGTTTATTTCACAATTATACAAATAAATGAATGTATACACAACGAGGTACGGAATTGGTATTTTTTATTTATACTCTTGTCGGATCACAGCAATTAAAGCCGCTCATCCTCACACATCGTTTTGCGCGTCTTACCATTATTTTTTTATTTTTCTATTTTAATTTTATTTATTTGTTTTACCTGCTTCTCACGCCTTATCTATTTTCTCGTAATTTTTACTCTAGTTTAAATCCCCTTTTTTTCTGTACTTATACGACCTTCTGGATTTTTCTGGGACCATCGCGAAAACTACTACAATGAATCTTAAACGTAATTTGCGTGATTTTTTGTTTTTTTGCTTCTTACTTTTAATCTTGAACAGTTTTTTAAACTTTTATTTTATTTTTAAAGTGAAAAATTCATTGTTATCAGTCGACGTTTACGATTAGATTCTTGTACGTTAGTTTTAGCTAGTTCCTTTAATTTATTTACTTCGAAGACGGCTACCGATCGATCTCAAAAAAAAAGACAGCATTAAATAATGCCGTTGCACATATCCCAAATGTAATAAAAAACAAACAAAAAATTTGATTTAATTTTATTTAATTTTTTTTTGCCTGTGGCACTAATTTTTGATAATAAACTTTAAAATTCATTTATTTAAATTATTACTTTATTTTGAATTTATTTACTTATCTATATTTTCCTCGCTCGCGTCGCTTATATATTTTTATTTTTAATAATTTTTGTAATAAATAGTCAATCGTCAAAGTTTTAATCGTAATCAAAAAATCATTGCCTTGCAATGATTATTTAAAAACAATAATCCAAACGATTATTATACTATTTTTACACGTTAATCACGTGGGGCTCTCATTGACGCTAACTAAGAACATAGATTGCGCTTGGAGAAACTGTCTTTTTATATAATTCTGTTCCTTATATTTTATACTTTTTTTTTTTTAAATTTATTTAAACGTATTTATCATTTGTTATTCGAAATCATTTTTTTTTTTTATTTTTCTTACTCTGCTTTAAATGTATATTTTTCTTAATAATCATTTTTTTTTGCACGCCTGTATCAAAATTTTCTAAAAATTGCTAGCCTAACTATTTATGAGAAAATTGTAGTGTATTTTAATGTGTGCAATACCATTTATTTAATTCTATTTTCATAATAATAATTTTTTTTCAGTTTAAATTTTGCTCGATCGATGGCTTGTTAATTATAGTGACTATAATTTAAGACTGACTTGTTGTTTGATTGGAAGATTAAACTTGTATATTATATATCTTGAGCTTTTTTTATCTCACTTAAACTTGCACACATAATAATCACCATTGCATCTCTTACATCCCCCCAATACTTCTTTTACACGTACAAAATCAACGTCTCAATTCATTTGTTCATCTATTCAAGCTTCGTCTCATTCGAGCTCTTCGACTATTTTACTTCCACTGACGCTTAGTCTACATTTGTTCTTCAAATAAGCGCAGTAATCGCAATGGAATGTTCAATCTTCAGAAAAAGACACCGTATCAGTTTGAATTAAGTCGAGAGAGCTTTTATTAACGATATATTCCTTGTCACGCGCATTCGATCCTCAATCACATTATTATACACACGCACACACGTTTTATTTTATTTTTATTTTTATTTTTCTTTCTACGTGCGTGCGGACACAAAAGTGTCGCGGAATTATTGATAGTCTCGTATGGACGCTTGCGAAATTCACGCGTATTTGGAGAGAGCGACGGAGCTTTTAGTCTAGCACGTATAAAATGTTTGTGCTCGCGCATGGATGACGATATAGAAAGAGAGAATATATATGAAAGGAAAAGGGGAAATTCTTTGGCCACTGAATATCTGTACACTTGTATGTGTTGCGTTTTTTTTTATTAAAAATTTCTACCGTGTTTTATATTTATTTTTTTTTATTGTTATTGTTTTCTTTTTGCATTCGCCTGATTATCAGACACGTTCCAGTATAGTCTTTTGTCATGATTGCACTCGTTTTTTTTTCTCGCGCTTACTTTTGCGTGGTTGTTGGGTTGGGACGTTAGACTTTTTTTTTGCTACGGGTTAAGGTAGGGATGTTTGTTGTGAATTAAAAGTTTTGTTCTTTTTTTTTTTTGTTTTCGTTGAAATTAGAAAAAAGAAACTGTCGTATGTGCGTTTTTTTAAAAGGGAGAGAAAGTAAAGTGTGTATTTCTTTTTTTCTATCTTTTTTGTTTTTTGTTTTAATTAAAATTTTGGCTTTGATAGGTTTGAACGGTGATTTTCAAGGGGCATGACGAAAGTTAATTAAGAAAGTGCTCGAAAAACGACGCTTAATTTTTACCTATTGTTTTTACCTTGCTTTTACGAAATTAAAAAAAAAAATTATAAAATACCGACGCAATAGACTCAGCGACACTTCTGTGTTCTCTTTGCAATTTTTTTTTTTATTTTCAATTTAAAAAATAGCATTTGTTAAAACTCTTGACACTACAATTTTTTTTTTTTAATCATAAGTTTTAAAGTACTGAAAAAAAAATTTTTTTTGTTTTTTTATAAAACACAAGTGCTCGAAAAATCAAATCACGTAATACCATTATTAATAAGAGTTTAATTAAAACTTTTAATTGAGAAAAAAAAAATACAAATATTGGCAGTCTAACAAAATATTATTTCGTTTATTTTTTCAAATTAATTTTTTTATTTTTTAAAGCAAAAACCATAAAGTCACATACGACAGTTTTGACAAATAGGAAATTTCAACTTTGTTATAAAAGAAAAATAGAGCCTTTGAAATAAAACAAAAATAAAACTGTATATAAATCGTATACTAGAAATCAAACAACAAGCCTGCTTAGCTTGTTAGCGCTCTGACAATGATTGCATATATTCTTCGAACGTTAAACCACTCAAAAGCACAAAAAGCTCGAAGCTAGTCGAAATTTTTTAATTTTTAAATCCCGAGCTTGCGCGCGTTCCAGCAAACAACACGCTACCAGAGAGCGACGAGAAAAACGTTTGGACAATGTGACATTTGGCACCAGGTGGGGGGAGGGAAAGGAATAGGAGGTAGATAGTGATGTGAGAGAAATAGAGAGAGAGAGAGAGAGAGAGACAGCTTCGGAAATTGTTTTTCATTGTCAGCCCACAAGCGTATCTATATCCCTTTTTTCTCTCTCCTCTTTCCCTCGCTCTAATTTTCTACCTCCTTCTTCCCTATTTTTTTATTTTCACTTCTCTCTTTCTTGCCGCGTTAAAGCCGGCATATGATTGTGTGCACGCGTGCATTTTTAGCGTGGCTTTCGCGGTATATATATATATATATATATATATATAAGCATGATTTTGCCGAGCGCTTCTTTTTTTTTTCTTCTCTATAATAAGTATGTAAAATAGAATAATAGAAAAATTTACCTTGGTATCCCTTTTCTTCTTGATGGCACTCGGCAATATTATAATATGTATATTATCTCAAAGTATTTACTTTTAAAATTGGTATAAACGGACGTGTATAATATATAAGCCATCCGTGCGCGAGCGCTACATTTTTTTTGTACGTAAAAGAAAAAATAGGTGGGGTGATTTTATTGATAGTATGATGATATCAATTCTCGATGGACGTGTGTGTGTGTGTGTTCGTGCATGCATGTATGTGAATTTTGATAGTATATTATATAGGAGGCATATTTGCCCGATTTCGTTGTTGTTGGTTCATTTGCCGTTTTGTCTTTGAGATACTTTAAATTTACTGCTAGGCAGATTAATTTTATAGTACCTACATTTGTAAAATAGCTCATTGAATTTCTTACAAAACATTTTCTAGAATGATAAAATTATTTTTTTTAATAAACCGTGAAATAATAAATTCTGTTGATAATTGGTTATTTTATAAAGTGTAAGAAATTCACCTAAGCTTATAACTAGTCTGTGATGTATTTTTAATTCCGATGTTAAAAAAGTTGACGTATAACGATATTTAATTATTCTTAATTCCATTTTTTTTTTTTTTAATAATGACACGAGTCGTTTGAAATTTCACGTGCGTCCTGGTAACTATTCAAGAAATCCTAATAAATCGGTAACGTAGCAACTATATCAATATAACAATTTTTTTTTTTATTTCTTATTCTTCTTCTCGAGTAGGCGACATAACACACAGAGATACGCGTAATCTTCATCGTAATTCGCAATTAATTAACGGAATAATCCAAGTAATAACGCACAACATATACACCTCACACAAACAATCAAACAAACAATTATACTTACATACTTTATACATGCATACATATACATATACACACACACGCACAAGATTCGTCCCTATCGATTTTTTTTTTAATTATTTATTTATTATTTATTATTCGCACAAACTTCTCAACAAATTCGTATACCAAACAAGGATACGTATAACGTAGATGTATATAGATGATTTCATATCTTTAAGAAACGTCGATATTTTTTTTTCTCTCCTAATACTCAACGTCTCTTTTATCACCTACGTTACAGTAATCCTCATATATTTATATTTATATTTATATATTTCGCTGATAATCGAGCAAGCGACCGAATATTTTTTTCGCTTCCGGTCACTTACGAAGCGCATCCAAATTTTTTTCGCTCAGCGATATCTGGGGGGAGCGCTTCACACTATTTATTATTATTTTTTTTTCCACCCATCAATACGTCGAAGCTATCACAGCTTCGTACGTTTATATATATATATTATATTACGATCCTTATATATACATCCTACGATACTCTTTTTTTTTATCAGAGAATTTGAACTCTGATTTATCAAGAGACTCGAGAGGGACATTATTTAGAATCGCGAAATTATGACGGACGATGATAATAATAATTCGTCATTGCTGACTTAAATATATCGTCCTCGTCGTTATCATCGTCATCCGGATCGTTTTTAAAGCTGCTAATTAACGACGCGGTACGTGAACTTCAGACGTGTCTCTTCATATGGAGGGCGAGATGATCGCTACGAGAGAAACAACGATCGCATTGCTTGCATTTAAATGGCTTGGCACCGGTGTGTTTACGGTAATGACGTGTCAATTCGTCCGAGCGAGCGAATCTCCATTCGCAACCTTCCCAGCTGCATTTGTATGGCTTTTCTCCTGTGAACATAAATAATTAATGGGAGGATTAGTCGTGAGATTAGAGGTATTTTTTTTATAAAATTTTTTAAGATTTTGTCGGATTGGTTATAGTTGTGTGTTTTGTTGAAATATTTGGAGATACAAAAAAAAAAAAAGAAAATCAATATTTTGTGAGAATATAACTATAAGGTTCATTAATAAGGGGTTTGGGAAACAGACATATACTGACAAGTCATTCAAGCGAATATCTAGAAACTGTGTGGAATATAACGTGTGTTATTCAGCCGTAAATAATCCATTCGGACTTTATAGATGCACGGGGTATAGCAAGCGTATACACGAGATCATATCGACTTTGATCAGTCCGCTAGCACAGAATATAATGCATATACTACTGCTGATAGGCCATGGGTTTCTCTTTCCTCCACAAACTTAATATAAGTGAAGAGGAGCAGCGGAGAAAGCAAAGAGAGAGCATACACATATAGGTACACACAAACACTATCAAAAGACCCTCTCGCCACCTGTGGCGCGACATTACTGCACGCTTAACAAGCCAAGGGAGAACTCAAGTATTATAATATAAGCGAACAAGCGACCAACGTTTCTCACTTTCCTTTCCCTATATAGCGCATAATGACTGAGTTTAGTTAGGGAGAGACGCGAGGTACCAGAAATGGCAAGGGTTAAAATAGAGAAAGAGAAAGAATATAAGCATGTATATAGGTACCTATATCGCTGATCGGCCTGCTGATGATTTGGGTGTATATCTATCTATCTAACGGTGGACTCGTAATAACAAACGTGGTTAGACCAAGGACGAGATTGACTTCTACCCCCAAAAGATATATATATATATATATATAATCTCTATCTATCTCTCTTGGTTTCTCTCTCTGCGACCGACTATTTTCAATTAGCAGCATAGCGAAAGTGAGAGAGAAGATATTTTACTTTATTTTATACCTTCATTGATGGATATATGGCAATATATATTGCTTGACATTTCCAATCGGGTCTATATCACGAATGAGAGATATTCAGAGAGTAAGAGAGAAACTTGGATATATAGAGATATTGCTCAACTGCAATTACATATGTGGCTTGTATCTGACCGATATATATATATATATATATTTGGCTTTATATATGTATAACCTCGTATGTTTATTATTATTACGTTACGTGGATGATTGTACATATAGGTATGGGTCTAGATTACGATTGATCAATTTCTATTATTGCTTTCTATCGACGATGTAAATAATTGAACTGTTGGAGTTGAGATCACCAAGGTTTATTATTTTAATATATTAATTGTAGTTTATATTATTTAAATAATTTAATGTTTTAGATATTTCTTATTTATTTATTTGTGGTTTTATGTTATTGACATGTTTTTCATATAATTTTAAAATATGTTAGTGTACAGTTATGAATAAAAAAAATGTTTATATACTGACTATACAACTTCGTATAACATTTATAAAAAAATTTATTAAACTTCGAGTAAGATCAAATCAATAAAACAACATTGTGTATATATACACTAAGCTTAGTACTCCATTGTTTAACGAAGCTATCGACAGATATCGACAACTTAACATACAAAACAATAAGTTTTAAAAAATAAAAAAAAAGAATTTCTTTTTTTACTATCTTTCATTTCTAGCAATTTTAAGATCTTTGAAGCAATAACGATCAATTATAATGTTCTTCATGACTAAATTGATAAAATTGCCTACAGGCAACAACTCTGGTAAAAATAAAATCGCTTTTAAAATAAAAAAAAAAACTTAATCGTATTTGTGGTAGAAAAGAGATGATAAAAGTATATATATGTATAGAAATATAAAAGATCGGGACTACGCATGCGCTGAAGCGTTAATGAACGCGCTCACGAAATTAAATTTTTATCTCACCGCTTACGCGTCGTTTCCAGAATTGAAAAAAAAAGAAAGATGAAAAAAAAAAGAGAAAGAAAGCATAGTCCTCGATTTAATACCTCTCTCTTTCTCATAGCCCATATAGCGATATTCTTGGGGCTCATTTTTACGCGGTGAGAGAAAAGTAGGAAAGAGGAAAAAAAAAGTGTGAAAACGAGTTTACGAGCGGCAAACAATTCGACCGAAAAAATTTCCATTCCATTTGTCGGGCAAACACACAACTCGACGATTAAAGGCAAAAAAAGAGAGAGAGAGAGAGATATGAGATAGAGAAAGATGGTATGTGTGTAAGAGACATAGCTGAAAAAAAAAAAAAAAAATTCGTGTCAACAGCTATCCACGCGCGTTTGCGCATCTCTACGATTTATCAGGCATAGTAGGTATATAGAAGACACAGTATACATATATAGAAACATCGATATATAACCCAACTCTGCAGATCGTGTTTTCTATATATATCTCTAGAAATTATTCACAGGAAGAAAGCGTATTTGTTTCTTTTGGTCTGTTTCACGTCGAAACAACGACAACGACGACGACGACGACGAAGAAAACGACGAAGAGTACAAGGGGAAAATGTATGTATGTATATATAGGAAAGAGTAAAAGAGAGTGTACGACACGGCGGGAGGGTAGGTATATAGTGAAAACGAAAAATTCCAAGGACGATTCTTTGTCAATGTCTCAAGAAGTAAGAGAAAGATAGAAAGAAAGAAAGGGTATATATATATACATACATACATACATACAAAATTGTTTCAGCCTCGTACCAGGCAAAGATACTTTGTATATAGAGAAAGAGAGAGAGAAAGAAAAGTCTGTCTTTCTTTTTACATTGTCTTACGGAGGTATATATGTATATAAAAGAGGGTTTTCTTGCTATATGCTATAAGAGTAAAGGGAAAAGCGAGTTGATGCCGACAAATCCAAGCGGGACGTGGCGACGCATAACGAGAGAAGTGTTTTGGAAGGACACGAGATTCCAAGCACGGCCAGCTATCTCTTCTCGCACGGCCTCTTCACCCAGGAATAAGAATATATATATAGGTATATAAAAAAAAACGATGTTTCCAGAAGTTGAAGTAGGTACTGCTGCTGTGGCTGCTGGATGCTTCGTGTTTTATACACGTGCATATGTAAGAGGGAGCATGCAAGGGAGTAAGAAAAAAAAGAAGAAGAAGAAGAGGTCGGCAGATCTTTACGACACTGGAAAAGTCAAGGGTGAGAGGAAGAGAAAGATGCGAGTGAGGAGGGTGGGGGAGAGAAAAATGCTTGGAGCTGTGCTGCATATAAGCGAGAGAGAGAGAGAGAGAGAGAGAGAGAGAGTCAAATGCTGGCCTGTAGAGAGAAATGGCTGGGTTATCGAGGAGAAGAAGAAGAGAAGAGATGCGGGGATAGTAGAGGGAAGGTATACTATATAAGAAGTGCGCCATGGAATGCAGATCGAGAGCTGCGAGACTGCACGCGCTCTGAATTCTTCAAGGCTGGCTAATGGAGAAACTGAACGTGAGAGCGAGAGAGAGAAAAAAAGTTGCCATCTATAGAGTAGCATTTTCTTTGGATTTTCTTTTTTTTTTGTCTTTTGGTGGAAGACTATTTTTCAGTAAGAAAATTTGAAAATTCGCGGTGGAATAATGACTTTCTTTTATGCAGCGTCATTGACGACAAAGAGAATTGGTATATATAGGAGATGTAAAGGGGTTGTGTTGAACGAGAGTATCAAAAGCCAAGCTTAATTTCACCCTTGAACGGCGATAATTTCGTTTAATAACCGGCGTCTCGTCGTCGTCGTCATCGTCGTTGTTGTCGTTATGGTTAGAAAGGGTGCAACACTCTTGTTGTATATTCAATGTCGCGTCGCCTAGGATACTATACACTTCGTTCGTTGCCCTAAAGGCGACTGTACTTAAATACATTTCTTACGCGGACCTCTTTTCTTTAAAACCCTTACTGAATTTTTTTTCTCACACTTTTTTTTCTCTTATTTTCAGTCTTATTTTACGGGGGGTGCCTTAATCCGATCGCGTAATATATCATAACGCGCGGCCTACTGTAAATGTCTGTTTCCACTTGAGCTATTTTAGTGGATTTTTTTTATTTTTATATTTCTGAGAGGCTCTAGTTTTCTTTTGTTATATCGTTAAAAAAATATATATGTTTTTATTTAAATTTGTTTTTATTATATTTTTACATTAATAAAATTTTATTCATCATAAATAAAAAGACTTCTTAATTCTTTTTAAATAACCCAACCAATATCATTAAAGCATGTATATAAAAGCCTAAATAAGTACACAGTAACCCACACATTTATCCAGCACGTAATTCAGTCTTTTCCAACCTGACCACGAAATAAAAAAAAAAAAAATAAAAACAAGACACCCTCTAGTCGGATGAAGTGACCCCCCCCCCCCCTGAGAAAATCCTAAGTCTGGAGTAGAAGTGATGAGAAGACTTAGGTGGCTACTGTTGCTCGACGTTCATAAAGTGTTAGAGCAACGGTCACAAGCTGTTGTGTGTATAGGTATATGCCATCTAAACTCTCTTTGAAAAGCCTAAACTATACAGTAGCTCGCACATTCTGTGTTTTATCGTTATATGTAATGGCTAGTGGCCTTTAGACCACTTTATAAAGCCGAATTAAATGGGATGGACCTATGGGTGTAGCGTGTGTATTTGAGTCTGAGAGCAGTGTTGAAGAGATAGAGAACAAGTAGTATTGGTCAGCGTAGCGTCAGACGGCTGTGATTATGCATTTTTCTTTCTTGTTTTTTTTTTTATTTCAAGCTAAATTTCAGGTAAATTGCTAACCAAGTTTTTTTTCTTCTTATTTTAAACGTATAAAATTTGAACTCTTGATGATGGGGTATCGTAAATTTCTCAAGATTGAGGAAAGCTCTTGAGAAAATCAAGAAGATATCGAACGAAGCTTACCTAAGTCGATCGCAAATCAAAACAGATCGAGCGGATTTTACGGTCGCATAATGCGATCGTCCGAGAGAGAGAGAAAGAGAAAGCTATCGACAGCAGGTCTCCATCCTATATGCGATAAACGATGTGTTTAGGAATCCTCCTTCTTTTTCCTACTCTACCTCTAATTTTTATTCCAGAAAAGCAACGCTTGTGAGAGTAAGATCAGAGTCGTGAATCAGCTGACTTAGGTAATACCGAAAAAAGCACGGTAATAGTTTTGATTTGGAAATTATTATGGAAGCTTTTGGAATTATTTTTCTTTCATTATATCATCGATCGCAAAGAAGAGCGATGTCTGCTGATACTCAAGAAAAAAATAAGATAGAGAGTATAGGGGATTCTCAAGATTTTTCGGTCATTTCCAATCAGATGGGGTCAAGCGCGTACAACCGTATACTTGGCCGTAAACTTTTATATGCGTTTACTCGTCCAGGAAGAAAGAAGGGGTAGTTTGATTAAGATCGGCCTGGCCGATGAATTTTTCATGAGATTCTTCAGTAAAGCAGGGGGAAAGAGAGACTCGGGTTCGTAAGTTAATTTACGAATTTTTCGAGCTTAATGAGCCAGCAGCGAGTAAGAGGTAGTCGACGATGCTTGGATTTATACTTTTCTTACAGCTACCACTCTATGCTTTATTGATACTACCTTATGATAATTTTGCTTTGGAAATTTAAGTTTATGGGTTATTATTTAAAAATTTTCAAGATATTAAAAATAAAGTATTTAAAATCTGATATATTTTGGGATGTTTTAATTAAACGTTCTTTGATACATAGGTTTGGTTTTCAAAAATCCCATATCCAAACCAATATCTAACCAAATTTTAATCACAATACAAACCACAAAATATAAAAAAAAGAGAAGAAAATATTTGCTTCCTTAAAAAGAATAAAAAAACGTTAAAAAAAAATATCGAAACTCATTTTCTCAGAGGCATATTATGTGTCGCATACAAGCAGTCAGGTTTAGCGTCAAAAAGTCAAAGAGTCCCTTGGCAGGCCGCAACAAGCGACAACAAGCAATTCCAAACCTCTCCAAACTTTCCACAACGTCAGAGAGCAAAAAAAAGAGAAAGAGAGAAAGAGAGAAAAAGACAAACCGCTACCGCGGGTAACACACGTCTTCGCTCTTTCTCGTTCTTACACCTTGCGAGTTGTTGCAAAAGAGAACCTCTCGTACACAGCATATTTTTCCTGCCTTCAAGCCACTCTCTCGTTCGTCCTCGTCGCCTTTGCATTTTATTAAGTCCATGGCAGGCAGGAAGCAGTAGTATAGAGAGTAGGACTAGCGGTAGTAGTCAAGGCAATATATATCCAAGTATACGTACACATACCCACCCACACATTTTTTTATTTTTTCTCCCGTCGGTCTCGTAGACTCTCTTTCTCTCTCTTTTTTTTCGCGCGTTTGCACGGACAAGCGCGAAATTCACGCCGCGAAAAATCCCGACCGCGTACCATGTGTGAGAGAGAGTGAGAGCACACATTCCTTCTTTACTCGTGTCGTGTGGCAGTTGGAAGGGTGACGACGAGAGAGAAAAGACGCGACGTTATTTTCGGCTCGTGGACGAGGGCGCGCGCGAGATCGGAATATCATTTACGTACTGAATTTTTTTTTCTTTCTTTCTTTTTTTTTCACCCTCTTTTTCTCGCGTCTTTTTCCTTTCGCTTATATACGAAGAGAGTATAGTATAGGTAGATGGATGCCGGATGTTCGGTGTGTCGAGGAAAAATTTTCCCGAGGAAGATTACCATACTGGTTAAGATTCAGCTCGTGCGCGACGACTCGCGAGAGAGAAAACTGATGCTGTTCTTCTCTCTCTCTCTTTTGCGCGAGTGCGCCCTCCTGCTGCTGCTGCTACGATATTTCTTGGTGGTTCTCTACGTTGAGATGCTGTATAGGGAAAGAGTGGAGTGGTGGAGGAGAGAAAGGTGGCTTGGCTCGTAAATCAATGTTATTTGCTTTGCTTATCGCAATCGCCCTTCTCCCCCCTTTTCTCCTCCATATACACGTGGTCTGCTACACACACATACGTACGTGTGTACCTCTTTTTGGTTTATATGTACGTAGACGTGATAAGTTTACGTTTGCAGTTGAAAATTAAAATTATGTATAGGCAGATGTAGTATGAATTCAAGTAAAAATATACATACAACATTCGGGATATGGATTTTGATGAAACATGGTACGGTGGGTCCTTTTGGTATAAGATGTGAAATGATTCTAAATCATGAGGTCCAATGCTTTTTTATTTTTGATATATCTATTGTCAAAGCTTCATAATTTAATATAATTTTGTGTAGCATTAAATTCATTAATTAAGAACATGCATGTAATATAAGCCCATAATAATTATAGTTACCGACAATATCGTCGATTCTACATTATTTTGTATGAATTTTATGAATTTCTCAAAATATCTCTACTGACACATAATCTATAAGTAATTTAGATTGTGCGCCCACATACATATTTTTACAAAAAATGTAAACTTTCAACGAATAATCTAGAATCAGGTGTAGTAATCTACGTCGGTAGAGTATGTGCTCTTAATATGAATTATTTGTTTTGTTTTATCTATACGCATAAGCGAATAAGGCTATACTTTTAAACTTGACCTAGGACAATAATATTTAATGAGAAAACTTTCTTGTGATGATAAAATATTGTTTTCGATTTAAATATTCAATATAAAATATGTTAAATTATTTTATATTTTATTCGACTATTAAATTATTTGTAAAAGAATTGATCCGATCAAACAAATTTAATAATAGAAAAGAATATTTTACGGTATAAGAAAGTTTTCTTATCAAATATTATTGCCCTTGGTCAAGTTTGAAATTATAACCTTATTCGCTTATGCGTAAATACAGAAGAAAAAAAATTCATATTTATTTATGGAAATAATGTCATATAAAATAATGTTAAATTCTGAAAATTTGATTATAAATATCTCAAAAGTAAGTCAGCGTTAGACCTGTTGACTTGGGATTCTTTCAACTTATGCCAAAAGGATCTACCGTATCAAATTTCATCAAAATCCATGACCCAAATATTGTGTCATTTCCTCATATATTTGAAAATGTAATTTCTTAACATTAAATTATTACTTTTTCAATTTGACTAAAAATCATATTAATAATAAAAATCAAACGTTAACATTAAATTAGCCAAAAACAAAAGCACATCATTTACGACAGTATTGCCATTGATTTAAACGTCTATATGTATATACTGTATAAGTTATCAACCACACAAATACATCAGAAGACATAAAGTTTAACGTCAAGACGGATATTCAAAGAGAGATCATCTCTTCTTCTATCTATCTATCTATCTCCTCTTCTTATTCGCATATCAACCAGAGTAACCACAGAGAGCCACATGCCTGCGGCATCTTCCTCGTCATTGCGTGCACCCGGACTTTGAATTTGCGGTGTCTAAGGTAAGAGAGAATACGCGCTCAATTGCGTAATATTGTATATATACGAATGCGTTCTTGTTCTTCATGCACTAGTTGTTCTGATTCTATGTACACTTTGATTTTCTTATTCTTTGTTTTTTTATACGCATTATTTACATCTCTTACTTTTTCTTATATTCTATTGTATATAAAAGCAAACTTTGATATTGTAAACATCTTTGATATTTCATCTTTACTATATAGTTGTCATTGTGATTATTTAACAATATTATTGTAGGATTGAAATTTAAATAACGAAACAACGTTATTGAAAATTTATTATTATGCTATTGTTATAGACTATTTGAAGCGAAAACAGAAATGTTTAATTTACAAACGTTTTAGTAATAGACTATAATATATCCTATATATACAATTTATTTGTGTGTGTATGTGCGTGTGTAATTAAAAGTTTGCCAAAGTAAAACATAGAGAAAGAGAGAAACAGCTATTGCAAAAGCTTTAGTAAGAATATAACTAAGGTATATATATACAATGAGTAAGGTATAGGATAGAATTGTAGTTAAACTAAAAATAACTTTTTCATTGTTGCTTATATACACGCTTTCATTCCTTCACCTTATACCAAACTTACTTGAAAAGTTCAGTATATATGTATATACAACAGATACGTAGCAATGAAAATCAGACTTGGTTTTACGCGCAAGCTTTTCTTATACACATATAGTATAAACAATTATTACTTGCTATTTTAAAAGTAAAAACATTTTCTCTAAACTCAAGTTAACGAAGAAAATAACGTACAGGTTTTCTCGAGGCAATACATTGTATTAACCTTACCTTCCAATATGAATTTCTCCATTGAATAAATTATTCTCACAAATATTTATTTATGTATTTTCTTTCAGTAGCAAGCTTTACTCTCTCTCTCTCTCTCTCTCTCTCTCTCTCTCTCTCTCTCTCTTTTCTTAAAGCTTCTTTTACGTGGCGCCACTATAGCGCGCAAGAAGCCCTAGAGCCATTATTTACGAATCGCATTAGGACGAGATGCACCTCTTTCCTTCTCTTGCTTTCCTCTCACCAACACCACCAACACTACCAACTTTCAGTAAAGCATCAGCCGTGAAACAAACGAAGCCTGCCCGCGCTTTTGCTTACCCCCCTTACCCTTCCCCTTCCCCCACCACTACGAGAATCGCCAAACTAACGCAAACTTTTTATCGTCGTTCTCTCCCCCTCTTCCCTACTTGCCACCCCCTAAGAGCTGTTTATACTAAGTTTTGCACAATTGCCCGAGTGCTTTTGTTTATTTCTAAGGAAAGAATCGATGGTAGAAGGGGGGGGGGAGTAAAAAGGGGGATAGACTAGGAAATGCAGTAGTGCGTCATTGTTGCAACAGCGTACCCTCCTTTCTTCTCCTCCTCCTCCTACCATCCGTTATATTGCTTCATTCGACTCGCTGAATTTACGAGTGGAAATCAGCGACCAAAGTTAATGCTTTTGTGGAAGAAAGAAGAAGAAGAAAAATAATAATAATAAAACTGTGCCAAACCATTGGAAATGTATTTACTTGAGCTGGAACTTCGATACGGTAATTTCGATTGTAAAATACTTGTATTTGAATAATTATTATTGCTCGAATAATTTGTTTTCTTCCACTTTATATTTTATTCTTTTTACTCTCTTTTTTTTTTAAGAAACTTAGTTTTCGATGAATTTTGAAATATTTATCATTAACAAAGAAAAAAACAATCAAGAACAATTTAAAAAATTCAGTCAGAAAAAATCATATGTCATTTAAATTAGAAATTCATTGACTTTCTTTTTCTCCACACTAAATAACTACCTCCCATATTTACCTACACCGGTCGAACGCTTCGATCTCTCCATCACCTTTTCCATCCCCCCCCCTTCCTTCTTTTCAATACCGATCCTTCTTGCGGTCGACGAATCTATTTACCAGCGATTACTCTTTTTTTTTTCTTTCTTTTCCTCTCGCTCTTTCTTTTCGCTTTCCCTTATTCTCTCTACTCTTGATGTTTACCGAGGACCTCACGCGAAGCCAGAGAAGCCAAAGTATACGATCAAAGTTACCTCTTGACTATAATATATAGACGATAGAACAATGAGGAGGCTACCCGCTACTACTTTTTTATACTCTACTACTACTACGGTAATTGAAAATCTCGAACGACTATGCTCTCTAGTAAAGAGATCGATACCCCTCCTTTTCCATCTCACTTCTTTTTTTTTTCTATTTCTTCTACAATCCATCGATAGACTTTTTTTTTTACTTTGAGTTTTTTGCTGATAGATGCTGGATAAAATCTGGCTGTGTGAAACTTCAATGTTTGATACGATGCTGTCTCGTTTGCTGAGTAAATGTGAAAAAAAAAAATTGGGATGTAGAAATAGAGGGTTTGAGGGGTATGGGATGGGTTATTGATGATTTTTTGAGATATCGATTGAGAGATGTTGCAATCTGTTGGAGTATAGACTCTTATTTTTAATTCTTCATTCTTTGATATTTAAAATAAAAATTAACACTGTAGCAAGTTCTATTTCTCATTAAATAACAACAAAATTTTTTACTTATTTCTTATACGACATCAAAGTTTCTCTCTTTAGATGAGCTAGTTTTGAAATTTTAAAGTGCATATAGATTCAAGCATCATCATCATCATCATCATCATAGATACCTCTTTACCTCTATAGCCACTAACAAATCCCTTCTTAATCTCCCAGTGGCCTTACTCAAAGATTGTTTATTAATGGCTCATTAAAGTAGGATTAGTCCCCCCCTGTATGTACATTGTATACAAACAACAGATTTACTCTCTTGATTTCAAATAAATTAATCGGATCATAATAATAAGCATTTATGCATAGTTGGAAAGTCATAATATATATTGACCGAATCGATGCGATCGTAGTATTATAGTTATGAAGCTACGTAATCCTAAAATAATTGAATAGATCTAAATATAGGTCTGTTCTTTTTAATGTACATTAAATAGTATAAATAACGATATATTTTTATTGATTATAAACAAATTATTTTCAATATACTTTAAAATTGAATTTAAATGAGCATCTTTTTAATAAAATAATTCGCAATTACAAAAAAAGACTTATTAAAATTGAATAAAAGTCTACAGGAATCCTCTTCCTTCTCAGACATGCCAAATAATTTCGCAAAGGCCAATATCCGTAAATTCGCGCTAAAATACACAGAGTAAAAGAAAAAGAAGAAGAAGAAGTCAGAGGTCTAAAGGTACAGCAAAGGATCCAAGATAGAGGCAAGCAGCAGAAATCGAAGAAGAACACACACACACAGTCCAGCGACAGAGTCCCGCCGGACTCGTAACGAACCTTTTCGGCTTGCCTGACCCTAAAGACGAAGAAGAGGTGGAGTCGAAAAAAGGGAGCTATATATATAAGGTATAGTAGAGATATGCTGGAGAGCATCTCCCAAGACCAGCTTTTCTCTTCTTTTTTTTCTTTCTCTTTCCCACCCCGTCGTCGTCGTCGTCGTCGTCTGATCCTCCGAAAGAGATCTTGCGAGAGCCTCTTTGGACGCCGAAATTCGATTCGAGAGACGCCCGAGATCAAAGTCTCTCCGTTACTTTCTTCCAATCTCTTGCTCTCTACCTTACTCTTTCTCTTCTTTACGTCCCCTATCCTCCGCCTAACTTTTTTTTTCTTTCCTCACTTTACCCGTACCGACTGTCTCTCTTTCTCTCTCTCTCTCTCTCTCTCTCTATCCCATTGCTTTTTCGATTACTCGCGAAGCGAGCAAGCGAGAGGAAAACAGGAGATATCTCTCAAAGTCTTTTCATAAGGGGTATACGAAAGACGACGACGACGACGCGCTTACAAACAATTAGATTGCATCTGCGCTGTGAGAAAGACTGGTGTGTAGTATAAGATGTCTTTTTACTTTTATAGCTGTGTGTTTGATGACGAATTATGTTTGAGAAGAGTCAGAGATGAAGATGTTGAATTTCGACATTGGTTTGTACAGAATTGAATTAAATTAATTAACGGAGATGAAGTGTTATTGAAAGTTGAATATTGATTTGTAGATAGGGAGATACGAATGATAATAATGGAGGGTCGTATAAGAAGTGGTGGAAGCGAAAGTTTGGAGTGATTTGACGACTGCTTGAAAAAAAGTTTGATTCGATGCGATGGGGGAGTCTGTTTTAACAAATTGAGTTATACATTTATCTTTTATTTTTCTCCTTTATTTATTGAGGGTATTATCTGATAAAATTTGGATAAATATAAATAGAAATATAATAAGTTAAAAATAAAAAAAAAATAAATAAATAAATTTGACAATGTAATCATTCAACTAAAGCAAGTGAAAACAAATTCAAAAAGCTCTTCTAGTATTTCAGTTTCTTTTCCCTAAATACCAATCGTACATCAAAGTCTAAAAATCACTATTTCAAACTAACATTTAAAAAAATAATCACGAAGCTTTTTAAATTTCTCAGTTATCCAACATATCATCAAACCTCAATTCCCTTCTCTTTTTCTCGATATCTCAAAAAAGTCTTTTAAAAAAGAAAAAAAAGAGAAAAAAAAGAAAGTACTCCCACAGTACTTCCGCATACTCTCAAGATAAAAACGAAAACAGGCCTGAATTCAAACCGATAAACACTCTCCGCGTAGTTCAGGATAAAGAAGAAAAGCTTCGCAAAAGACGGATAGCCTAGATAAAAGCTCTCACGAAAGACGGTATAGATCGAGAAAGAGA
The DNA here is from genome assembly GCA_030522805.1 of Leptomastidea abnormis. Lineage (NCBI taxonomy): Eukaryota > Metazoa > Arthropoda > Insecta > Hymenoptera > Encyrtidae > Leptomastidea > Leptomastidea abnormis. Next base: position 18,976 of record JAPYZE010004727.1, read on the forward strand.
AAAAGCTGGAATAAAAAAAAAAAAAAGTAAACGCGCCGAATCCTCGAAAGCAGCCGTTATACAGAGAGTGCGCGCGTTCGCGCATCCAGCCGCGTTTCTCGCAATCTGACTTTGAATTATTCCACCCACTCCTATTTTCCCTTTTAAAGCTACTCTTTCCTCTCTCTCACTCTCTCACTCTTTTTCCAGCGTCAATTCTCACAGCTCTCGGAGCCATTAATATCGCATTTGTCTTCCTTTGCGGTAGCGATATACATAGCAATAGCACAGCAGTTCCACAACTACACTACGATTTCACGTATATACGGATAGGCATCTCGCAAGCTCTCTTCCACTTTCCTTTCTCTCTCTCTCTCTCTTTCTCTCGATCCCAGTGGGAAAGAGCGGCGCGGCACCCTTCTCTGATTAATTATGTATCGCTGGTCCGACGATAAGGGAAGAAGACTGTTGCGCTTACCCTCCCTCTTACGCAGGAAGGAACGATTAGGCTGTACGCAAGTTCTACCCTCTCATTTTCTCTCTCTTGTTCTCTCAGTAACAGCAGTAGGGGGTTTGAAGTGGAAGGAGAGCTTCCGCTTGCGCGCGAGCGTGGGGCTATGTTTACACCAGCGGTCCGACCCTCAATCTTATCGGGAGGCTAATATTTCAGGCCGTCGGCTGCTACTGGGCTATTTGGAACTCCAGGGAAATCGATTCTTCCGGCAATGACGGATCGAGCTTGGTGTGCGGGTAAAATAGAGAGGGAGAATACATGTCGCCGAGTCCACAACTAATCTATCGTTCGATTGTTTGTTTGGTTAGAGATTGGTTGTGTATAGTGTATGGAAGTAAGTGTGGTTTTCAAGCAGGAATAATGATAAAATAGAAAATGTGATATGGCGAGGAGCTTGAAAGCTCGCGTACACTTACCTGTATGCGTCCTTTGATGAGCTTTGAGATGCGAGCTTTTGGTATAGACCTTTTTGCAATTGTCATAGTGGCACTTGTGTATCCTGCGTTTCGTGTCGGGCGGACTGTGCTCGTGACTCCTCGCGTGATGTCGACCGCTCACGTGACCACCGTTCGACATTACCGTACCGTTACCCGTACCCGCGTGCTGACCCGTCGTACCGTTCGACGCTGGGAAGCCGTTCGTCGTCACCGAGATCAGTCTGAATACACACACATGAGAATTCATGGATAATTATTTATTGATTTTTTAATTTATTTAGAAATAAAGATTGATGGATTATGTATTCGTACCTCGCTACGCTCTGAGCGTTTGCTGCGGTAACCCTGACAATTGCGCTCCTACCGTTGGCGCCGTGAAGGTTTAAATTGTGGACGTCGAGCATCGAACTACCGGTCGACGAGTGACTCGAATTCGAGTGGCCCTGTCCGGATTCTGGACTCGAGGGTGGCGTTAGGATTTGTCCTTCACATCCACTGTCGTCCTCTTCCTCGATCTCCTAAAACAGAATTAATTGATTGTTATGTGTCTTACTGATATTTATTGGTTTTTTCTTTTTGTTGCAATATTTTTTTATTTAATAGTGGAATACTAAATTCTGATTACAAAATTTAATGCTGATAAATTCTTTTTCACTACTTTTGTTGTGTTTTCGTAAAAGTAAAATTTTAGTATTTCATATTAAAGTACTCTTTTGCAACGATTAATTATAAAATAGTCTCGTAATAAATTGTTACAAAGTTCAAAATTCACTTGCATCTTATTATTCTCCCAGAACTTAAGTTTCAATTTTGTAACACACCCTATTCTCTAGAACACACACATACACACCACACTGACAATTATGCTGTATTTAATGCAAGTCTCCCCCCCCCCCTCCAACAACTTTACCCTCTATAAAGTTTAAAAATTAAACTTTTCTTAATACTAACTTTGTTCAAATATTAATTACACTTTAAATAATTCATTTAAATTATACTTCACCGAACTCGATATAATTTACATCTTGAAAAGTAAATTTAGTTTACGAATCAGAAAGTTAAAATTTCACGCAATTAAGAACTCCTTAATTTACATAGTTTAGGCTAGATCTGAAAAATAAAAGTAATTTATTACATTAAAATAAAGCCTTACCTCGTGTTCTTCATCCTCTTCAAGATCTTCGCTTGGCTCTTTTTTTAAGATGATTGCTCTACAGGATAACGAAGGCGAACCGTCCCATGATGAGCACGCCGAGCTCGCCGATGACATCGACAGCGAGTCCAGGTGCCGATCCAGCAGATCCCTGTCACGGCCGTTGTGACTGTGATGATCGCCCGGGCTCAGATTCATGTCGTCGTCCAAACACGACAGTGTTTCTCTGTCGTCCGTCGACGTTGTTACCTATATTTTTTTTTTTTTCGTTTTGGTAAAAACCAAAAGTTTTTTTTTATGGGTGGAGAGACAAACATTTGAATTGATTATTGTGGATTTCAAGGACGAGCGTTTCATTTATTTAAGTTTCAAAAGAAAATAAATTTAATTGAAATTAAAAGAATAACAATAATGGTTTTTTTCAATATTTATACAATATTAACAGAATATGAAAGAGAAAAAATAGATAAATAAAAAGTAAAACCATTAATTTGAAAATTGTGTCTGACCGCACGTAGGCATTACTACTTATTTTTAAATAATTCAACTCGTAACTCTAATTATGTAAAATGTATGTAAATTTCCATTATAATTCAATGATAATAAACTTAATATATCTTTTCAATATTTGATAAAATCGCTATATAAATTTTCTAAAAAAATTTCTTATATATAATAATAAAAATTCGTAGTATTTCATATCACTGACCTCCATTTTGATTGAAGATTCATATTGTGCGTTTGTGGTGCCTGTACTTGCTGTCCATATTTGCGGTGCCCTGAATAAATTCCACGGTGCCGTGGAGTCGAGCTCCGTTGGGAGCTTTTTGTACGACTGTAGCTTCGGCTCGTCTTTCAGGTACCTTTCCATTTCGTAGCATGTCTGTAATCAAAACAAAACATATTCTTTCTTTAAGATCCATATAAGTATAAAAGCGGATAGAAAATATAGATGTATAATATATATATTTTGATGCATAGAATAAATTCTCTTGATCTCTATCAGAATAATACTTTCTTAAGATAAAAATATGCTTCAAGAAATGTACTGAAAATTTATACATTTTATTTCAAAAGATATTTCTTTTAAAATTTAAAATTTTCACATAAATTTGATAAGAGTATATTTTAAAATAAACGCTATTGATTGACAAAAAATATATATACATTAAATTTATCAATTTAACATTATTCAAAGTAAATAATCACTATTGTATCCTAATTTATTTCCCTAACAATACAATAAAATCCTTTCAATTTAACTTATATAACCCAACCCATCGTTGTTGCAACCCAACAATAACAACACACTGCAATTTTCATTGCATTAAAACTTAGAGCTTCGAGAGAGAGAGAGAGAGAGAGAGAGAGAGAGAGCCCAGCAAAATGAAATCAAATTTGTATGGTAATTGAGAATTTCGATGGTCATCGGGGAGGAGATATAGGGTGGTTGGACCCAAGGTTCAGTACTCCCCTCTCTTCCTCTTTCTCATCAAAGTTACCGATCGCCATCCAAAATTGGATTTCCCGCAAGTCTTCGACAAGTTTAAGTGAAATCTAAATATTCGCGAGTACCTATATAGGCAAGCGTTCAAGCGCTTGCACAGGTACCATCCAGGATGCTGCTAGCCTCTCTCTCTCTCTCTTTCTCTCTTTCTCTCAAGTGGTTGACCCCTCATCTCCAGCAAGTGTCATCCTCGTGCGGCCAAAAAGAAAAATCGGCTTGCGGCTTTCGCGTTGAGTATAGAAAGAGGAAGAGTATAGGGAGAAGGAGGAAAAGCTCTCGAATGCCGATTGAACTGAAGAGCTGGTGAACACGGTTGCAGAAGCAGTTTGGTCTCTCTCTCTCCCTCTCTCGTTTAACTCTCAACATTCATTTCGCGTATCGATCGTCGCAAGCTTTCCCTGTATATGTATATATACGAGCAGCAGCTGCATACACACGTGTACACGCGACTACACAACACTCTCCTCTCTACCATCTCTCTCTCTCTCTCTCTCTCTCTCTCTCTCTCTCTCTTGCTCTTTGGGATGGGACCCGAGGGCGAGGACCTATTAACTTAACGACAATGCGGAAATTACTCGGGTCGGGCTTCCGCAAAGCAAAGCAGGGCAAAGAGAGGAGGAGGAGGTGGTGGGTGGGCGATGGTAGTAAGAGAGGCCAGTGGCTCTCCTTGGTATATATGCATAGCAAGCCATCGTCTGTATAGCTACTACGTTAACGTCGTCGTCGTCGTTGTTGTCTTCGTCCTTCCGTAGACAACTACGGAGATGAGAGAAGACACACACACACACACACATACATACATACACGGAACCGCGCATCAACGAAACAACTATACTACGGCAAGTTGGTTGTTGTACAGGAGTTGTTGTAGTAGTAGCGGCGGTATCCTTTAGGCCTCTATGTGTGTATGTATGTGTGTGTGTGTGTGTCAGTTCACCTTAGTACTTTGTCGTGTGTCCGTCGGACGGGATACCCAAAGTTATGTCGTCTACCAGCTGTATGTGTATATTGTGCGCTCATGGAAGAGAAGCTCTGGAGTTAGTATGAGTTTGCTTCCTACGATTCTGATATTGCAAATAATATGTGCCTCATTTTGGGATAATATTTATTCTTCTTATACTTTCCAATTTTTTTTTTTCCTTTATCTTATCCCATTAATCTAGTCAATAACGATTGGTCTTATCGGTTAATAAATAATTCTCTTGTTGTTATAAATATAGGTAAAAACAGTTGTGAAATAAAAATTTCCCTAATGTCGCATTAAAGCAATCTTTTCTCTTCCTCTCCCTCTCTCTCTCTCTCTCTCTCTCTCTCTTTCTCTCTCTTTAGATCAGTGAGTTTGGTAATAACATTAAAAAGAGAAAGAGAAAACGCTAATCATTTACGTCTATGCTCTTTTTTCTTTCTCTTTCTCTCTTTGAACGCTGTAGAGCATCTCTTTCTTTTTCTTACTCAAGAAACAAAAGAAGCTCGAAGAGGGTGCCAAAGTTTCAATAAGAAAAGAACCGGGAGGTGAAAAAAAAAAAAAAAAAAAAAAAAAAAAAAAAAAAGAGAAGAGTGGCCGTTTGCGGCGTTAGATGAGCTTTCTTTCTTTCTTACTCTCTTATTCGCGCCTCTTTACAAAACTAGCGCCCGGCAATTTGATTGCCAACGAGAGAGGAGACAAAAAAGAAGCGAGCAGAGAGAGAAAAAGAGAGTGGAGGGTTGAGTTTGTACTCATCCCTACTATACCTTCTGTGTGAGAGTGAGAAAGAGAGAGAGAGAGACCATTGTTCTTGGAGAAATAATCGCGTTGGACTGCAAAGCGTCTCTTCCATTATTCACGCGGTTAAAAGTTCTCGCATCTAAGAGACTCTTTTTCCTTCGAATTTTCTTTCTTTCTCTTTCACACTCTTTCTCTCTCTCGTATTTTTACTCCTCTTTCTACACAAAATCATTCTTGTGGTACGAGTAACGAGGTTACTATAAGTCGAAAGAAAAAAATTTTTTTTTTTCATTGCTTTACCTAAAGAAGAATGAACCGGACGAATCTTGCAAACTAATTATTTGAAGAGGGTTTGAAATTTGGCTAATCTGATAGATTGTGTTTCAATCGAATCTTTACAGCTTTAATTTTGTGATTTTACAATTGATTTTAATTTAAAAAAAATTGAGTTTAATAAACAAAGTAATAATATTAGATTGATAAAAAATAAAAATGAAAAAGTTATCAAATAAAATAACAAAAATGTTTTACTCTTCCGCTTGATAAACCACATTATACATACTACTACCCCTCTACCAAAAATCCCTATATAAAAGCAACAAGAGAATATAACCCCCCTCCTCCTCCCTCTCCATCGATTACAAAGCCTCCCATATAGAATAAATAAGCAGACGGTCGATGCTCATCGGGTTGGATGAAGTGTGGGGGGGTAAAAGTGTAAGCGTCACTTTCCATTATTAGCGGGACGCATCGGCTAATGGTAAAGCTGCGTAATAATGCACAACTTTCGCGCTGGCGCGTACCACCACTCGCGGCAAGCTAAAGGGATGGGAGAATAAAAGTGGGGAGGGGAGTATGAAGGGTCGACGAGAATTTCAAGCCGTCGCTTCGCGTTCGATCTCGCATAAATCAAAAACATGTCAGGTCGATATATAGATATAGGTATGTATGTATGTATATGCATTACTATAGTTATACCCTTGGTTATATACCAAGCTTTTCGAACATTGCACATTTCCATAGCTCAGTGTGGTTATACGCAGACGCGTACAACTGACAACGTACTGTCACTTATACTCTCCCTCTATACGACGCATCTCCCCCATCTAGATAACTTGGTTATCCCTCCTATCCCCCACTTTTTCTTTTCTTTTCCTGATCTTGAACTCGTAATATTTGTGAGAGAGAGAGAGAGAGAAAGATAGAGGTACGAAGAGAATAAGAATGAGAAGGATATGTAACTTGTACGTCATTCGAATTCAAATTTGAATTTCAATTCTAATTTGAATTAGAAAGGACATGTGCGATGTCGGTGTGATGAAGAGGAAAAAAGAATTGCATACCTTTTATGATAGGGTATATTCGTGATATAGGTATATATATACTTGGTTTTGTAATGAAAATGGGCAGTGAAGATTGGAGCTTGAGGTAACAACTTTTTTTCGTTATCGAGAGTACATTGCTTTAGTATATATTGGAATTGATATTATGTAAAGCTTAAACGGGAATTGAGATTCGATTGAAGTATGTATGTGTGGCAATTGGAAATTGGTTAATGTAAGTGATAGATATATAATGTAATGAGAAAAATTCGTATTGCATGTGATAGGAAATGCAAATTTATTTTTTGACGTTGAATAGATGGATTAGTGAATGTAAGAGATCGGGGAGAATTAATCGAAAAAGTTTATGTTACAGGCAGTCTTTATTTTGTGGTTAAGAAAAAAAATAAAGTGTAGGTATGAGAAAATCGATGGACATATGGAAATGGGTTAATAAATTTTGTATAAATGATAAGAATGCGAGTGTAAATTTAAATTTAAGCGAAACAAAGTAGAAGTTACTTTTTTTTCTTCAAAAAGTCATTAATTTAACATCGGAAAAGAAACAATTCAATTTGTTTGCAAACTACTCTAAAGAAAAATACTTCAATACGGACAAACATGTACGAAAAAACGAATGTTTCCAAAAAAAAAAAAGAAAAAGAAACAAAAACAACGAATAGAAAAAAAAAGTAAAGGCATGCGGTGACAGTTGGATTACCTTTAAAAAGTGAGATAGAGAGAGAGAAAGAGAAAAATAGAGTGGCAGCAGTCGAGCCCTTCGGATATTGCGCGGTCGCCGAGAATTTAAAGTGAAATTTAGCGAGGGCCAACGGCGTATACGACCGCAGGCCTGAAAATCCCTATATGCTACTCGTCTCTCTCTCTCTCTCTCTCTCTCTCTCTCTCTCTCTCTCTCTCTCTCTCTCTCTCTCTTTAGCCTCGGCTTTAATAAACGCGAGAAGGGCGACGAGGGTTTGCGGGGGAAAAAAAAGCGATAGCCCTGTTACTGGGACGAATTTAAAGGGACGGATGAAAGTTCCATGAAATTGGGAGAGCGGAGCATACGATTTTTTTTTCTTTTTTTTTTCATCCGATGCGAATATCAACGCGTTATACTTTTTGCAATTTTGCCTCGACTAAATGTAGGTTGATGGGACTTTTCAGTTTGCTATAGGGACACAGAGGGATCTTAAAATGCGTAATGAGAATTAATTTTGGGGAGATATAAATTTTCGACAACAGACACGGTTGAGTGTTGGTATGGAGGGGGGGGGGAGGGGGTTGGATTAATTTCAAACGTTAAAAGTTGACCTCGATTGTTTCGAGGCTAAAAAGATATAATGGGCTTGGATGGTTTTAATGCCATGTGTTTTTCATCTGCGATCAAATAAATTATCCTCTGCTTAAATTTTATTTAATTTTGTGTGATAAACAGGATATGAGATGTATTTTAAATGATCATTCTACTTTTAACTTTAATTTAGTAGTTTATTTATATTATATGTATGAAAAAATAAAATTAAAAAAACGACATTTAATTCAAGTTTAACTTATTTTGTAGTAACTGAATAAATGATTTTTAAAATGAAAAATGATAGAAATTTGCAAAAATTACTATTTTAAATAAAAGGGCTATACGTTACCTTTCATTCTATCTTACACAGCACAACAACAAAAGCCAAGTCGATAAAGAGCAAAAAAAAAGTATAATATGTTTTAGTTATTAAAAGCTGTCATTTTGCTTAATCAGTTGTCAAAGAGCAAAAACGTTAATCTGTACAGTCACATGAAGTATAAAAAAAAGATCTAATTAGATTTGCAAGTGACACTTGTCGCGTCTGAAAATAATGCAAATTGTACTACTGCACGTTCTGTGTTTAACAAAACTTTAATTTTCGCTCAGTTGTTTTGCATCAGCTATGTAGTACTCAGAATTTTAATTCAATTTCTTTCAACTAATGGAACAATTGTTTGCTACGTGGGCTACTGTCCGCAAGAGATGCATAGTTAAAAAATTTGCATTGATTTCATGGGATTATATAAAAAAGAAAATTGAGACAATGTTGTTGTGTTACATTA
>JAPYZE010004728.1:0-10191 GCA_030522805.1 Leptomastidea abnormis
TATATATATATATATATATATATATATATATATATATATATGTGTGTGTGTGTGTGTGTGTGTGTGTGTGTGTGTGTATGAGTGTATATGTGGGGTGTAAGGGGCTGTTGGATAGTGGGGAGAGAGTAGATGCTGTTTTTTTGAGATGGTAGGGTATGATTTTTTTTTTTTTTAACAAGAGTTATTTTGGATCTGAGTTAAAGGTCTATATAACACGTGGTCATGGACTCATGGTGGCAGATGTGAAGTATGTGGTTTTGAAATTTTTGCAAAATGGTAAATGTATAGGTACGGTGTAAAGTTTGAGCTTTTCTAATACCTGATGTATATTATGTTGATTGTTGCTATATTTGAATGGAATTTATGTTATTACGGATTCAGCTTGATATTGATTTTGTTGTTTTATATGCGGATGAATTATTTCGATGAGTTTTATTTAGATTAAATTTCGCGATTTGTCTGTTTATGTGTGTACGTGTATATGAAAAAAAATCAATTTTAAAAACGATAATAACATGTGCCATCGTTTATATTTCACGAGACGATTATCTTAAGAGTATAGGTGTATATAAATTATCGCAAAGTAAGCTTTACATACGTGCTTAAATAACAATATTTATTGAATTGATAACTACTATTCTAAAGTCGATATTTAAATAAACCTTATAGCAATGATACTTTTTTATGTATAAAAATTATTCTATTTTCATTTGGATATAAATATATAATAATAAATTTTTCTTTTTTTTTTTATTATAAAAATGTGAACATAAATAACTTTAAACGTAACTATTCCTAATAAATATTTCATACTTATATTTGTCTATTTTTGAGTCTTCTATAGTCGGTATATATCAATAATTACAAAAAGTATTTTTTATTTTTTTATTGATCATCCTTGAGAAATTCAAGATAAGCCGATAATCGGTTTTGGTACTAAATGAAACATCCTTTCGGTAATCAATATCCCATCGGCATTTCTACTTATACTTACATTACTCTGATTAAAAGGTCCAATCAATTTATGATTATCGGTAAATAAGTCAATCGTAATTACCTGACTTATCTATAAAACGTGATCTAAAAACAAAAAAATATTTAGAAAAAATTTAATGGGATTGTCTGTTATTAACTTTGAGTTAAATTTATATATTCCTTTATTATTCGACTTACAAGCAAAAACTCATTTTTGATCACTTTTATGAAATGCAAAAAAAAAATTATTAAAAAAAAATTACATTTAACCATATATGTTCCTGGTTATATATTGATACGTAAGTAAAAGCTTGCATATTCTAATGCCAAATTTTTCGTAAACTCTAACAAAAAACTAGCGAAGATCAATAAAGGTATATCTAAAAACAATCGAAAATCATAGCTGTATTCATAGACCATAACCAAGTCGTCTGCAGTAGCAATCAATCATCAGACATCGTTCGCGAATAATAAATAGTTCGGCCAGATAGAGAATATATAAGTATTGTGTCGCGGTGACTGGCCTCTAATGGCTTTAATACTACAACGCAGGACTAAGAATAGAGACTCTTCGGTGCGCGTAATGTATAAAGCCACTACCAGACGCAGGTCGCGTGACTGTAACGCGGTGCGGATACTAAGCTATGCGGTCTCTCTGTGTATATCGAATCGAAAGTCTGCATGGAAGGATCGAGGCCGATTTTTTTTTTTTTCGTGCACGACGTTTTTTTGGTTAGTATCGTGCTAGGGTTGAATATATAATATGGGTGTATGTGTGAGTATGCAGAAAGTTTGCTGCTCCGATTGATTTGCCTGTGCCTGCGGTGGACGCTTATTATAATATATAGTCGCGTGGCGAGCACAGCGGACTATTCCTTTTATATAGCGAGACTTAAGATAGCTTATATATGCATGTAGGTATGCGAGAGCTTGCGGAGACTTCATCGAGATTGCTTTTGTGGTTTATATGGGTGAACCGAGTTTTTATCGTTGACAAATCTTCCTTCGTATACCTATACAGTTCTCTGGCGTGTTGCTAGGAATTTTTGTTACCTTTTATTTTTTAAGATATAGCTTTGGCTTATTTCTTAGTACAGAGTTTTAAGATTAATTTTCAGTATGTTAATGGAATTTTTCTTTGCAGGACGCGAGATGTATAATAATGATATATGGAAGAAAATTGTGAATTTTTTTCATTTATGTATATCATAATTAGAGATAATAGAGATTAATTTAAATATAGAAAGAGAAATGATAAGTATTTTAGTCTCGTAATAGATTTTTGTTTTAGTTTTATAATAAAGATTTAATAAAAAAAAAAGTAATGAATATTAATGATAATGTGGAATATAAACTTATTAAAAAATTACAATATTAATTTTTAATAATTCTTTTCGTAGTATTGACGCAGGTCAAATAGTTCTACAAAACAAAAATAGCACGTTAAACTTTTCAATAGAAATTTATATGATATAGTAATAATTTTTCATTTTACAATTATTGATCAATATTAAAAAAAAATATTAATAAATACTCTTTAATACAATTAAAAATCAATAACAACATTTCGATTAATTCAACCATATTCGAAGCATCTATCATTCCCTTATTATTCACCGTTACCTATATACCCCACACATTTCATCAACTTTATTTCAATAATCGAAACCGACGAATACACAGCTCTATATTCAAACAGAGTCTACTCATCGCTAAAGCTCGCAAGCTCACTCTCCAGTCGGCATAAATGAGATTTTACAAATTCATAAATACGTGCTATATCGCTTGTCGAAAGCTTCCAGTGCTTCTCTAATGTTTGTCCATGATATTACAGTCAAGGGTCGCAGTTATATTCAACCATCACGAGTTTACCGGATGAAAGCTGCATTTCGGGCTGGTTTTTTAGTTATTTGGATCTCGCGTAATCTTTATACTATACCTAATACTCTCTTTCAATTGTTATCCCAGACGTCGTCTGGTAAAATGTTGTTCGGCTACTTTTGTATAACTTCTCGATCGATATATCGGTACCGGCTAATGCACTCGCCACCGACCTTTAAGCTGCTGAGATTCTATTGCTTGGAAAATTTTTAATGAACTACTACTCATGTAGGCGACGATTATTCCGCTTAGAAAAAGCGACTTACATCCGGTTTAATTATTAAATTAATATTGTCTTAGCATCGAAAAAAAAATATCATTTTTTATTTTTATTGCTGTGTTTTATTATAAACTCACGATTATAATATACCTACAATTATTATTATGTACTACCAGAAGCAATCATTAAAAAAACTATATACTGAATCATCTAGCTTGATCCCAAAATTATTTGTCATACATTCTTATTATATACGTAATACTCAGCAAGAAAATTCCACAATTCCGGTAAAAGCTCAAAAATTTAAAATCCAACTCGCGGTGTAGCTTTATCTATAGCAATATATAAATACATATAAAAGCAGCAGTAGCAGCAGTAGTAGTAGTGGTAGCAAAAACGCTTAGCACTACGTTGCTGCACCGCGACTGTGTCAATAATCGCGTGGTAGACCTCACCGCGCACACATAGAATCATAATAACATATAAAGAAGAGGTGGAGAAGTAGTAGGAGGAGGAGGTGATGAAGGTGGTGGTGAGGTAGTTCGCGTGTGCGGCAGCGACAATCTGGAAAGACACGCGGTTCTCTCTCTCACTCTCTCTCACTCTTTCTTTCTTCCTCGCGGAAAGAGGGCCGCAGGTCGCGTTATATAGCTATATAAAAGAGATTGCGTAATCGGTGGCGCTGTGGGTTCGTTGACCCTTGTACCCTGAAAGAAAGAGAGAAAAAAAGGCTGAGCATATAATATAGAAGAGAGAGGTATATGACACAAGGCTTTTTTTTACGTGTGTGTGTGTGTGTGTGCGGTCGCGGGCAAGGGTGTCCGCGGAACGAACTAGCCGAGGTAGAAAAGAAAGGGTCGAAAAGAGTCTCCTCCTCTCATTTTTTTTATCTCCTAGACTATATACTTACTTACTTACTATATATATATGTATAGCTGACTCCTCGTCATCCCTTGCTACCTGTACCCAACTACATTATATATTCTGTATATAGGTGTGAGTGTGTCCCTATGGAAACGATGGGTGCATGTTATGTGTGTGTGTGTGTGTGTGTATGTGTGCGTAGGGAAGCTTTTCTTAATGAGGGACGATTATATAAAGGAGTATATCACACGTGGGATGTGCTTATTTAAAAAAGGGGCTAGCAGTGTCCTGTACGTTTTTTTTGTTGCGTTCTTATTATGCACCCCTGAATAGGATGGAAGGGTCCAGTTTGGTACATTAAAAGCAGGATGTGATTCGATTTAGAGTAAGGTATACTCGTCCTGGAAGGTGTTAGGTACATACAGGTGGATTCAAGTGCTTTTTATTTATTGATGCTGCTTTTTAGGGTAGATGGTTTTATTTGAGGGTTTGTATAATGACAAAATGACAAAAAAAAATACTATATTACCATTTTGTAAAACATACAAATTTTTTTACAATTATCTAAAAGTAAACCTATCAGCTCATAAAAGGCGTCAAAAATTGAATTTTATTACCTAGACATAATTAAAGTTTTTTTTTTCAAGCTTGATTTAAGTCAATGAGCAATGAAGCTTATATGCAAACATCACTTTTTAGCTTCTTAAACCAATAATAAGCTCATTATGTACATACAAAGTAAATAGCTTTTGTTCAACATGCAACACACATTTTATATACAATTTTTTTTTATGGACCACAATACAATTATTATTTTCCTCTTCCTTTACAATTAAAAAAAAAAAAATTTAAAAAACCACACGTTCTTACACACAGAGCAATATTCTTACGTGCTTGCTTTTATACGTATAAAGACAACAATGCAAAGACGTGCCAAAGTCTGAGAACTATGTCCCAAGAGAGATACCTACCCCTAGACACCTATAAGAAAGTCTCACGTTTGTATATATATATATATATATATATATATATATATATATATATATATATATATAGTTATTCACAGAGTCTTGAAGATGCGAGAGAGACTTATACGGTGGCTTTTCAAGGGCGCGTTGACTCGGCTTCTTTTCGTACTACCTCGTACATACACACACTGAATATTCTCACCTAGCCAATATTCCATCAGAGCAAGACTTTTATACTTCAGAGGCCGGCTTTAGGCCTTCCGTGACCCTCGTGCATCACCACCACCACCATTATATACTTTCTGGCCGCAGTATACTTATATCTAGGTATATATATACCTATACAACAAGCTAATAAACGGTCGATAGTCGTTTTCTCTACACACACACACTCGTCTAACATCCATGCATGTATATGTTTGAGGTGCAGTAGTCCCTATTACGTAACGTATACATGCCGCCGCTCGTAAATATTAGCGAGGAGAGGATGGCTGATAGGTAGCTAGGTAGGTATAGGTAGGTACTTATATTGTATAGGAGATGGGGGTGTGCACCCGCGCCCGCTTTCGCGAAAGAACTGATTAATGACCCCTGAGTCTTTGATGAGTGGCTTCCGGTTCTCCTATACGTCCTCGATAGTATATATCTATTGTGTGCACGATGAGAAAGCCTTGAGCATATTTAGCGAATTTTATATGCTATAAAGTATACCTATAGGTACCATATCAGAAAACTTGTTTTTATTTGTATATTTAGGGGAAGATGGGGTATTTTGAGAACAGGGTAAAATCAGAATTCAAGGATAATTTTGGAAGGACAAGAGATAACCAAACCAAACTTGAGGTGCTTGTTCTAGATGTTAAATCCCTTTTTCCCCCAAAATCTGGCTCATTTGCTGCTATAGGCGATTTTTAAACAGCTTTTTTTTTTGGAAAATTTTGGACGAGAGTCACTAAAGAAAGCTCTCACGTTTTAATAGAGCGCATTCGAGTAGCGCACTATAGATTAACTTAAACTAAAATTTCTAACAAATATTTTGCGCCCCCGACAGTTTCTCTATCTTTATTACTTTCTGAGATATCTACATTTTAAGTAATGTGCTAATTAAAACTGAATGTTAAAGATGAGCAGCTGCTATATGATTTTAACATGCAAAAATTACGAAATTTCAATCTTCTGTAACTTTGGACAGAATCAATATTTTTTAACGCGGTAAAACTTATTAGAAAGCTTGATTTAGTATCTTTAACTTGAGTAGTTATATAAGCATTTTGCTTTTTTCAAATTAAAACTACGATTAAAAAAGCTAATTCAAATATTTTTTTTTAAAGCGAAAAAATTAAAAATTGATGAATTTCAAAAAGGTGTATCTCGAGAACCATTGCTTCAAAAAATATCAGCGGGGGCTTCAATTTTTTGTTAGAGAGTGTAGTTTAAAAGTGCAATGAAGATTTATGCTTGGCATTTGATGTTGCGCCTTGATTCAGCGATTCTGGTTTTACCCCACCAAGCGGGGTAAAATCAGAAAAAAAGCATTTTTACATATTTTAAAATGAAAATTGAACAATCACATCTAGCTAATCGGGATAAAGTGAATTTTGTAGCTAACGGCCTACCAATTAAAGCTTTTTTTTGTCTGAAATAAAAATATTAAAAAACCAAAAAGTTACAGCCAAAACAAAACCACTTTTCTCAAAATATCCCATCTTCCCTTATATATAATTATATTATTCGGAATTTTGTTTAACGCAGGTATCACTCTGTGCATAAAATCAAGAAATATACGCAATCTTTTTAAAAACGATATTTTTTTTATTTTCAGTGAGAGCTAATTTAATTTTTAAATGGCGCAGCTTAAAAGCGCTTTTATGTATACGCATATCATATGTAGTTAGGTAGGCATTCGCTGAAAGACGTATACTTCTTATTATAGGCCGTGGAAGAGGAAGAAAATTGCCCTTCAGAGCCAAAAACGCCAGCCAGCGAAGGCTCTTTTATCTGCAATTGAATAGTGTTTCAAGGCAGCCGAGGCATGTATGTGTGTGTGTGCGTGTGTCTTTGGAGATGAGGCGAATGGCATTCAAGGGCTCATATCATCGCGAAGAATAAGAGGGTTGTAGGAGAGAAAAAGAGAGAGAGAGAGAGAGAGAGAGAGATAGGAAAATGTTCTTTGTGCGTGATGTTTTCTTGAAAGAGTACGTTGATCCGACGAGCGGAAGAGCGAAAGTGCAATTATAAGCGAAAGCTTTCTTGCCTTATATGTGTAGTTATAGTGTTGAACTTGTACGGGTCTACAGAAGCTTTTACTGTTAATAGCTGGATGAAATACACGAGCTTTTTTTTATTTTTGAGGGAATAGGAGTGTGGATTGCTTGATGCATTGAATGTTGTGTGAAATTTTAAAGAGAAGGTGCATTTTTAAATTTAGAGGAATGAAAAAAATAGCTTGAAATGTATATATTAATGTAGTAACTGCAGTTAAATTACTTTAGCATATTTTAAAAAAAAATGCAGTGTAATATGAATTTGATTTATAAACTTTATATGAAAGTTCAATATTTTAATTTATTTTTTGTCAAAATAAAATTTGCTAAGAATTTATGTTTGTATGTATACTGCCAGTTGATATAACGAGTTTACAATGTAACTTTTTTTATCTTGCACGCGAAAATAAAATTTTGCCTTACTATAATTTTAGAAATGTAACTATAGTTGAAATGTTGCTTGACATGTGATATTCTTAACTGACTAAATTTTGATATTAACTTTATTTGCTTCATAAAGTATATTTCGAAAAGGTAAAAATAAGTATTTTTGAAATTTTAGATAAGATCAATTACAAATAATAATTTAATTATTTCTTTCATTAAATGTAAATTATATGAATTAGAATTTTGAATTATTGTTTTAAAAGCATTTTTTATATAATAATTATTCAACAGGATCGATGAATCTAAATCAATACTGTTTACTCTATTTTATACAAAAAACTTTTATATTGATAAAAATAAATATCAATGATATTTAAATACTAAAAGAATTTTGCCTATTATCCTTATAAATTATGCCTTATCGGTATTTACTTTTCAATAAAATAAATAAATTAGCTTATTTTATGCTAATTTATTGTTTGATAATAAAAAATTTATTAAATTATCATCTTTTATTAAAATTTAGCAAATTAATCTATTTTATAATAGAAAAAGCAATAATTACAATATCATTAAATTTAATTTTGTAACATTACAAACATAAATTCATAAATTTTTTAGGAATAAAACTGAAATTCTATAATCGCAATAACTAAAACAAATAAAAAAATGACGATTGTTCCAGGTTTTATCGAAAACGCGGGGTTCATTTTTAAAATGAGGCTGTTTAATCGGTGACAAAAGTCGTGTAAAAGCGCCTAAAAAGAGCTGCTATAATGCTGCTGGCAAGTGTCGCTTCAATACCCACAATAACAGGTGCCATCGAACAGGAATACGCCAATAGCGAGGCAAATAGTGGCCACTGCGATGGCTACGTTACCGATCACACTGATCTTGCATCGGATATCGACGAATCCGAGTATAGGCGTGAACTTCTCAACGATGTGAGTTTTATTTTACAAATTCAAATTTTTATAATTTTTAATCTCAATAATTGATTTATTTATTTATATTTTGCTTATTAGATGTATGTAAAATCAAGTTTATATATAAATGTGATTTTTTTTGCACAGTTGCAATTGGAGCGCGTATTGTGAATTATTGATTTTAGCAATGTGAGCGATAGACATGTAACTATTTTACAGATTGTTCGTTTTTCTGGGTCACTTTGGATTCAAATGTCCTCGGTGTACCTAGCTTTTTTTTTATTATTTCCAACGGGATTGATTCTCTCGGGTGTATGTTGTTAAAGACTAATTTTACAAATTTATAAAATATATAGTAGGATTTGTTGATGAAATACAAATAATATAATAATTAATATGATTACAAAATTTTTTATCGCTGAATTGATTAAACATATTCATCTGTTCGTTAGTGCTTGAAAATTAAAACTGTAATAAAATAATAAATTTGTAGATGTAAAAATAAGTTTTTATTTTTTTTTACAAATTTTTATTTCTTTATTTCAGAGATGGAGACTACTGTTTGACAAGGTGAGCCATCCAGATATTTAATCCTATTCCTCAATATGCTATCCTTTTATCTTATATAAGTTATGAAGCCACGTCCAAACTAAAGTTAAAAGTTTCACCATCAGACATTGATCCATTGCAATTGAGATGATTAACCGAAAACGACGGTTTCTATTTCAGTACGATCCCGAGGGCTTCGGTGAAATACCAGTCGAGGATTTTCTAAAAGCATTGAATAGTACAGAGTGGCAGACGGAGATACCTTTAAATAAAAGGGATATACTTTATTTAAGGGCTAAGGAATCGCGCGTCGAAGCAATTACGTTTCAGGACTTCGTTAATGTGGTAAGTACTGTAATAATAATACTTAATAATGATTTTATCGATTAAATAATAGAATTTAAAAAAAAATACAAAAATAAATGATAAATAAATAAAATAAAAATTAGAATAATAAAAAATTTTTTATTTTGAAATGCAATAAACAAAGATTACGTAAAATTTTAATTTACGTTACAAAAATATGCGATAAAAGTAAATAAAAGTTTTATCATTTTCTTTGAAAAGACAGTAGTATAGGTCAGTGTTAAGATCCCAATTTAAACGCCTGCAACAGATGCAACCGGATATATAGCCCTGCATAGGTGTATAACCTTCGTTTTAACTCTATAGCAAGCAAATATTATATAGGTGTGTGTATACACACAAGAGAAACCCTGCATATGTAATAACGAATGCAATGACATACTTTTATTACTTATTTCTTCTTCTTTTTTTTTTCTTTTACACTTGTAGTCGATAAAAGTATGTTGTTTGCATGACTTAAGAGTTTTTAGTTACCGCGAACTTCTGTCAATGCTTATTAAGGTAAAGTATATAGTAATTAAATCGTAACGATGTCTAGTTTTTCAAGTACACTAAGTACACTTAAGTGGCATTGTGTAATTTTTTTACAATGTACATACTTAAGAGATATACTTATGAATATACATCTAATTAGGTAATAACTTAAATATTTTTTACAAGATTTTTTAGCGGGTATATCATTATACTTTAGCTTAACCCTGGTAGAAATGTTAAGTAATTCTTAGGTAATATATCGCTAAAAATGGGTCCTTAGCTAATAGTTAAGCATTTATTAGGCAATTCTCACGCTT
>JAPYZE010004729.1:0-16740 GCA_030522805.1 Leptomastidea abnormis
TATATATATATATATATATTACATTTTGTTCTTTGTATTTATAAAAATTGTATGTATACATACTAAAAATATATTGTAGAATGGGGATGTGATATTTGACAAATATGATATTTTCTTTGTTTTAGATAGGTATATATTTTTGTTCTTTCTTTCTCTCTTTCTGGTTGGCATGGATTTCAGTGCCAGCTTTTATTTCCAGTGTATCCGTTTTATTTTTTTATTTTTTGCGAAAATGTTTACAATTTATGTTGTATATTGAAAGGTAGTGAAATTATAGTGGGAAAATACATAGAAAATGTAGTTATTTTTATGAAAATTTTTAATCGCAGTAATGTCTTTCTGGATTTTATACGATTTTGCATATATTGTAAAAGATATTTAGTTGTGTGACTAAATCTGATAAAATCTGATTTTAAAATAAAATACTTTTGATTTAAATAAATTCTACATTTTCATATATATGTGATAAACCTTTGACAGATATATCAAAGCGTATAGCCTTATATTTACACGCGGAAATGGTTTATTTGCGTAAACTGTATAGTGTGCAACAGTAAATTTGTATTTAGCCATCATGTTCAAATTAAATGAACTTAGTTTTAAGTAGTTAGCTGTTTTTAATTAATATTACGAAAAAATAAATTTATAAAAAGATCAGATATTATATAATTATAAAATGTAAAAGAGCTTCTTTATTTTGTTGAAAAAAATTAAAAGGATAATAAACGTAAATTTAAAATCCTCTTTATTAATGTGTCTCATTAGATTTTTTCAATCTCATTTACATTTTTTAATTATATACACTTTACATTAATTATTACAAAAAAAAAAAAAAAATTTATTCATTTACAAATGAGAATAATGTATTTATGGGTATGGTGCTAATGTAAATTTACATAATTAGATTAATTGATGTTTATATCAACGTTACATCATTTGTTTCGAAACAACAAAACAACAACAAAAGAATAAACTGTAATTATACATATATCACATGGAAATTATAAAGATGATTTATTTTTCAAGCTCTTTAGTTGAAAAGAGCTTTTCAGCAACATAAATATGCTTTTATGAGAAAAGTATTTTTCGGTGGAGTTTAAAGGAAAAGAAAAATAAAGAAGAAAAAGAAGAAAAAGCAACATCTCTACCCTTTATATATATACACCTAGCGTTGCCCACGAAAAACACTTGGGCCAACTTTTATCAAATTCCTTATCAAACTCCGGATATTCAGTTAAAGAAAAGTTTCCGGTGTATACCTTATACTCTCACAATCTTCGTTTTAAGCAAAACAAAATTTACCTTTTCAAATGTTTTTAATAAAATAAAGCTCGTCCTCCTCTGCACAACCAACAACAATCCTTACCATAATTAATTAAATTTTTGCTCACTTTATAACCCATCTAAAAAATTCACTTTTCTAACACAAAACAAAAATAAATTTAACCTCAACCATATTACAATCAATTTCTCTCCCAAAAATACCAAGTATATAAACAAAACACATTCTAAAATATCCAAACTTCTCACATAATCCTTCATACAGAAACAATTTCCCAATACACTTCCAAAGTATCCAAATCGATCATCTCTCTCCACATACACACTTTGTATCTATATATACCCACAAATTTTTCTCATAACTCCTATATATGTTAGGTACACATAACCCAAGACTTTTGTCAAACATCATGTACCCAGTTCAATCTTTAAAAAAAAAAAGAAAATCGTGAAACATTTTCTCATCGATCTTTTACCATCCTCCATTCCATTACATCATATTTTCAAGGAGTTGATATATAACACTATGTAGAGTCTTCGCAAAGCAGAGCCCCTGCTCTTTGAGATATGAATGCTCGGTTATATTTCACATATAGTGCATAGGTATAAATATATATGCCAAGCCCATTGGCGCCATCACAAGTTTATAACGATTACTTATATATGCCTGCAGGCTGCATCTCAGGCGCTAAGAACTAAAGTTTCTTCAATAAATACTAGAATACCTACTCTATACATTTATAATAATATAACCAATTGCTTATGTGGTATATAGTTTTCTTACTTCTTGAAATGACATTTCTATAGAAATCTAGGTAACATATACACACATAACTATAAAAGAGTAAACAGACTGATGAAGTTCGATCGGATAAATATTCTCTTATTGTAATTAGATGCAACGATATTTACAAAGATGATGAGATGAGGTCGCCTAAAGAAGTTATTGTGGTAGTGATGACAACGCGATGCTGAAATATAGCTTTTAGAAATGTACATCGCATTTAAAAATTCTGAAGAGCAACCAGCTGAATAAATATTTATACATATACATACATACATACATTTTCCATTTGGTCACAATGGTGTATTCCACAATTGACCACACACACGCATATCTCTCTGTCTCACTCTATTTTACTTTTCTCAATATAATTGATCATTAAATAGAATGACAATATTATTCTCGGTTTTTAAGGACACGTTGTCGATTAACCTTATTAATGTTAATGTGTATCCAATGCTTGCGTCAGCTATATCACACTTATTTACATTGAGTAAAGTCTTGCTGGAATCAATTATATATCGACATACGTATTTTTCTCTCTTTTTCTCTCATCATTGGTTGGTATATACATACATTGATTATAAGCGATGACCAAGTAGTAAAAAGAGGAAGAAAAAAAACAGGGTTGTAAGTATATTCGCAAAACCTTGTACCATATCCATCTTTTATAATGTAGTTTTATATATATAGGTGAACAAGAGTAGGTATACATCTATAAGATGTGCCGTTACGAAATAAATTTACTACAAGACAAAAATAAAAGGCGTGCCGATATAAAATAAGAAAAACATATTATTCTCTACTCACGTATAGTAATAATTTTTACGAGGTATATATTTCAATGTTAAGTAATAAATAATTTCTTACGAAGCTCGTCGTCGTTAAAAAGAACCGCAACTTATATATATTTACTACTACTGGCGCCAGTAAGATGACGCGCATCACCTGTTACATTGGGCTGCGGCTTTTCTGACTACTTATATTATATACTTGAAGAGAAACGTTGTTTGGCAACTCGCTAATTTTAATCGTTTGCGAATTCTAAAATCTTTTGGCTTAGATAAATAGCTGTGCTATTTAAAAAACTTACTACACTTGCTATTCGATGCAAATATTGTGGTTTAGAGAAAGGTATAATAGGGGAATAGCTAAGACAATAACCCAATATTCTTTTCTTATATTATATAAAAGAATAAGAGAGCCAAAAGAGGAGACTATAAAAATGCATTCGTAAGTGAATTACCAGGCTGGAATTCACTATACACACTGGCCTTGCTGTGTATTTGTGTATATATGTATATGATCGCAATCGTTGGTATAAAGTAAAGAAGAAACATCGGGCTTTTGTATTGGCGCCTTCTTTTCCCTCTTCTCTCTTTCTCGTGTATATACCCTTGTTTGAAAGTATATAGCTCCTGGCGCTCCCGGGATTTCTATTGCCCTGACGCTCACGGCCTCTGCTTTTTCTCTCACTCCTTCTTCTTCTTCTTCTTCTGAGCCTCCTCCTTCCATCCAATCGCTTTGCTCTTGCTTCCCTGAGAGTGTATATTGGCCGGCCAAGAAGGAAAAAATTAAGTTCCCCTGCTCAGCGCTTGCTTGCTCGCGAGCGCTTATTTTGACCCTACGTCGATTTACCGGAGTATACCACCGCTCTCTCTTCTATATACCTCTTTTTTTTCTCTTTCTCTCTTTCTTTCGTCCCTTCTCCTATATATTACTACTCCCTTTTTTTTCTCATGCTGGATGGCCGGTACAGTAGCTCTTGGATCGCTATGTGAATGTATATATATATATATATAAACGTAAGTCAGGAAACAAGAGAGAAGGAAGAGGAACGTTTATTTTACCTTTTTTTTTCTTCTTTCTTTTATTCTTTTTTTTTTTTTTTTGTGCTCAACGAAGTATCGCGTTTCTTCGGGTTGGATTGTTGGGATTTCTCTCGTTTCATTTGCTTTAGTTAATGATGCTCTTTGTCGAGTAAATTTGCATGCAATTGGTTTTAGCTTCTTTTTTTTTTAACTTTTTTTATTTTATTTTTTCTTTTTTTTTTTTATCTTTACTTTGTATATAAGCTAAATAGTAAAGTTGAAGTATAATGTTGTTAAGAAACGTGAAGCTTTTTCTTGGATAAATCAGAGTCTTAAATTTAACTTAAAGTGAATTTGAATAAATAATGAATTTAAATTTTTATTTTATTTTTTTTTGCTTGTTGAGTTTACATGCACAATAATAGTTGTAACAGTTGTACCAGGTTGTTCGAACAACTCTTTTTTTAATAAGATATAAGAAAATTGAAAAATTTTTTGAAAAAAACTTTTCTATAGAAAACTAAGTTTTTGGGGTACATATAAAGAAAGTAAAAGCTCTCGAACCGTTATATGTGTATATATAGATCTCTGCAAGTTCAAAAATCGTTATCTTCATATTGCTCACCTCTTTTTTTTTTGTTGTCGTTTCTCCCCAATGGCAAATCTTATCTTGCACCTCTATAGACGAACTATTCACATACCAGTGAGAATAACAGAAAAATAAAAGTCAAGCTCTATGTTCCAAATGCCACTGGGAAAAGTCAGATTTTTCTTCTCAAGCTTTCAAAAATTTTCGGCTTTTTGAACATACATACACAGTCATACTCAAAAAATAAAAAAAAATTGTGCTTCTCTTTTCATTCACTTTATATTTTTTTTGGCAAAGCTGAGGATTGGCGTAGTATCGATGTCCCAAAAGACTCGGTACTTTAAATGCCTCTCGTTTACTTTGTTGAATTTTATAAGCTCTTTTAAAAAGCTGAGTTTTAAAAAGCGTATTTTTTTCCTTAAAATAAAATATATGTCCCATATAACGCACGACTTAACTTCTATAGATTTGACTTTTTATATGAACGAGGTGTATTAGAGTATTCATATTTCAGATTTTTGCTTAGATGAATAGAATTCTTTTTTCGAATTCATGCATCTACGAGTTTGTTTTTATTGAAGTTTTTATTTTTATAATCTTTTTAATAAGCATATAAATTTACCGCTAATTAACGTCACCTACGTATATTAAAATACCAATTACTAATTAAAAACAGCATACACATATTAATCATTCGTTAATTATTTCATCGTCGTATAAAAAAAAATATTTTAATTTCACAATTGCCATTGTTTTTTTATCATTTCCTCTCTCTCTTTCAGTAAGTCACTTATTTGCTGACATTAAAAGAGAAGCCATTGGCAACGCTCGATTAATAAAATACACCTGTGTGTGCAATTATCATACATACAGTGACGTTGGTGCCAAGTCAATTTAATACAATGAAGCAGCAGCAAAGCCATCATACTAACGATCAAGATATACCTATATGTACCATGTTGTTATATATTATATATCGAGTCCGAGAGTCGCCATATACGTAACCATTTTTCATCACTTACGATGCAATCAAGCGATAAGTCTCGTCTGTAAAAAATCTTATCGACTTGTCTGTCGCTTTTATTTTTTTGCAAAAAAAAACATACCAATCAAGTATTCAACAAAAAAAGCTCTATACACTTAATCTTAATTGATCGCTACCGTTTTATTTCTTCGCGCACATACACATACACATAAATTATCAATTATTAAGCTCAACTTACATTTTCTTTTCAAAATCTCTGAAATTCTCGAATATCCAAAAAAGCTCAGAATATCGAGTTCCTTTCCTTTTCTCCTAAAGAAAACGTTGATCTATATAGCAAAGTCTAAGCTCAAAGAATAGCCTGAAAATGTAAAGAGAAGAAAAACGAGATGAGCAAAAAAGAAAACGTATAAGAGAGAGTAGACGCTTATAAACGAGCTTGCAGAAGACCTTAGCTTCTACTAGATAGAAGGACGTGTGTATATACGAGAGGAATAGAGAAAGAAAGAGAGAGATAGAGGTAATATAAGCTAGCTCGCATAAAATTGGTTGTTGGAGCAAAAAATATAGGGAGAGGTATATAGGGTTAAAGCCAAGCTTGCGTATACAGATAGCCTCACACGCGTGTGCTTCTGCTGCAAGTATAAGTATACCCTATACGTGTGATAGAAAAGGAGAGAGAGAGAGGGAGAGTATAATGTAGGCGAAAGGAATGAGGTGGAGGAGCAATTACGAGGCCTCTAGGGAGAGATGAGCTTCCTCAGACTCATGGTATATACGTTGTACACAGGGTGTCTACAAAAAGGAGCGCGAAATGAAGAGAGAGAGTGAGGAAGATGCGCGTTACTCCGGCAAATGTATATACGCCTTTGCTTCTCTGACGCGCTTCAGGCGCGAGGGATTTCATTTTTTTATTATTCGGCTTTACTATTCTAGCTTTCGCGCTTCTTAATTTTCTTTAGCTGGAGGATTTCGAAGTGTTTTGGATGGGCCGCGGGATATGTGCTTTATATATTACGTTTGTGAAGCTTTATTATTATTATTATTATTATATATAGTCGACCTAAATTCTTGCGTTTTCATTTATTTTCAGTTTTTGATGAGCTTTCCAAGGCAAAAGAGAGAGAGATAGTTGTAAATTATTAATACTGGATTATTATTATCGTTTTTCGTTCTAATTTCGAATATTCATTTTCGTGTATATTTGTGTATAATATGTATGTGTTTATGTGTGTGTGTATAATGTAAACGTACGTATGCTTAGAGATAAATGTAATTAAATGCAAATATTTTGCGTAGTATATATAATAATAATATGTAATAAAGCGGATGTGGCATGAAAACAAATTATACATACCTACTATATTATAATAAATGTTTATTGGTTGCATTTTAATAAATAGATATTCTGCTTTATTATGTATATTTTGATTTGAGGGCAAAATTTTGGTCTCTGTTGTTAATGAGGTGAGCGCATCTTCATTTAAAGTACACACATTATAATTATTATTATATAACTATATATAAACGAAAGGGTTTTTGGGATATTGAATTATTAATATAGTTTGTATGTGTATGTGTATGTGTGACAAATGTAGACAGTTGGAAATGCTTGATAAATGAAATATAGCGATTTTATCATCAATACACTATTATAAATATCAGAAGCTATTATTAATTTATTGACGTTGATTATTAGGTACTTGTTGCTTCTTTTTTTTATTTTATGATTTGTATGTATATGTATTTGTAATCGAATGATAGTTAATGGATTGTTACTAATTTTCAAGTTTATATAATTGCAATTACGTTATTTTAACGATGCAAAATTTACAATAATAATAATATAGTTAGGTACATCGTTTATAAGGATTTATCATTGATTTTGAGGTTGACAGAGGAGACGTTTGTAGGATTGTATTTATTCGAACAATACCTTCATTATACATTCTTAATTTTACAATGCAATTTTGGACTTTGTAAATTGAATTTCAGAAAGTTTCTTAACAAGCCCTTTACTGAGTTATCAACAATTGTGTTAGAGAAATCGTTCAATAATTTACTTTAGTATATATAGTATAGGACAACCTTGTGTTGCGTTTGAGCTTAAGATATCGATTGAATTCTATATATATATATATATATATATATAAGTTTTAAGCTTCGACGATTGGATTGTGTATATGGATTTATAAAATGTATAAAGTTTTAAATGATATTTGTGAATACGAGAATTTCGAGAAATTGATTTTGATGAAATCTTGTTGTTGGAAGCGAATGCAAAACTTGATTGACAACTTACTTAGTGGATTAGAGTAATTATTTTAATTATATAAATGTGTGCATTGAGTTGGTTGCTATATGTGTTAATGTAATTTTGTATGAATTGAAATGTCGTTTTATATAGAAATTTAGAGACGTAAATGTTTCTACTTATTAATATAATTTTATGAAATTGATTAGATATTTTTAAATATATGTTATTTTATTTTTTTTTTAAATAACTTTTTTATGTATATAATTAAAAATGCAAGCTTCATGCGACTGTAGTTTTTTTTTTAACTCGTTCAATATTCATCATGAAATTTTAATTTAAATTCAAAAAGATAAATTATAATTATCTTTTTGAATTATAAAAAAAAAAAAGAATCTGTCTCAAAAATTTTTTAATTTCAATTATGAAACACAGCAGTAAATCACTTATTACAATTTTTTGTTTAAATTAAGAAGAAGAAGAAGAAAAAGAAGTAGAAGTCGAAAGACATAAAACATCGCAGTTATTATACCATCATACTAAAGCCCATAAATCACATGATTTTTTTTCTTGCATCTGTTAATTCCCAATATACCGCCAACGTTTCACACTCCAAGCATTCAAAATATAAGCGAAAAAAAGAAAAAAAGGAAAAAAAAGAAAAATCTAAGAAATTGTCGATTCGACTGGAGCTTATCAATCGCGCGCAGCGCATGCAAAAACGTAGCTGCTGCTGGTACTACTGGTACTACTGGTACATACTGCTACTGGCGTATTTGGTATATATGTAGATATATACGACAGCAGACTCTCTTTCAGCCTCCATAAATTCCTGAAAATTCATCTCGCCAGTCGACGTGCACGCCTGCTCTGCTCTGCTTTCTTTCTCTCTCTCTTTTCGTCTTCTCTCGTGCCCGAGAAAAGTTCCATAAAATCTGCCCGCGCGCGACGAATTACTTGAAATTCCGTGTAAGAAGCAATATCTCGCCCTCCTCTCTTTCTCTCTCTCTTACCATCTCGCTCCCTATTTTTTTTTCGTCGTCGTCGTAGTCGTCTTCGTCTGCGCGCGTTCCGTTGCCAGTGACTCTCACTCAGCGACATCTCTCTCTCTCTCTCTCTCTCTCTCTCTCTCTCTCTCTCTCTCTCTCTCTCTCTTGGCATGCTTGCAGTAGCAGCAGCTGGGAGACTGGCGCCTTCTGAAAATATAATCCGAAGAGAAGCTGAGAAGAAGAAGTGCAGGAAGAAGAAGAAGAAGAAGAGAGGAATAGCTATACACAGAGTGTAGAGCACAAGAGAGCGCATAAGAGCGAGAAAAAAAGAGAGAAAGAAAGAGAGACTGCAAAAGCGGAAGAGAGCTATAGAGCTATGCTACACGAGTGCTTCTACTATGCTACTGCTGCTATAGCTGCGGCCCACATTCCCCAAGTCACCCAAGAGTAGAGGCCTTCTCTACTCTACTCTTCTCTTCTCTTCTCTCGCCCCGGCGCCACCTCCTTTTGCGCTCATGCCACCGCGAAATTAGCCCGGCAAAGCCAACGACGACGACGAGGATGGACTCACTATCTCTCTCTTGCTATGCTTGCAGCAAGTAGTAGTATGAAGCAGCTTTCCGGGCGCATCGATCGCGCTCTGATAAGATTCGAGCGTGCGTGCCATTCGAGATCTGAGCCATATAGCCTTTATTCTCTTCTCTTCATCTCCCGCACCCTCTCTCTCTTTGTGAGATGATTCTGAGGAGAGGAAAGTGGAGTAAAGGGGAAGGGTATAGGACGCTTGATTGGCTTGTTTATTTTAGCTCGTGCGAAATTCGGACGTATCGAAAGAGAAGAGAAGAATAAAGGGGACGAAGAAGAAGAAGAAAGAAAGACTTTTGTTTCTTTGGCCATGGAAGGAATTGGATTATTTTGATATATAGATTTTGTTGGTGTATTTCTTTTTTTTTTTTTTGGGTGTTGATACTCTGATTGGCTTGTCGATAGATACTTTGAAATAACAAAGATATAAAACTTGTTTCTATTTTTATTATGACAGAAATTTATTAGAGGATTATTTGTAGTTATTTTTGTTAACAACAATTGTTTACAATATTTGAATTTATTATAGTTGTGATGATAAATTTACTTTATGAATGTAATTCGAGATTTTAGAAACGAAGATCTGGAATGGCTTGGTCGGTTGTACGCTAGTTTTGTAATCTACATGTCGTGGGTTCAATACTTCGTGTCTATCGGTTTGAGCATCTTGTGTTTACTTACATGCTGAAATGTGCTTTTATTCAAGCGCGAAAAAGGCTTAATAAAAAAAAGTTATTCACGTGTGTAACTCCTTGTAAGTGCGATGTTCTAAATTAAAATTTTTTTTTTTTTTAAATTAAAATAATAATTATATTTAGAATCAATTTTGATTGATTAATTTGCATTGCTTTTAATAAATCAGTTTTTCAACGCGTAAAAATCATGTTCATATTTCTTTTTTTTTTTTTTTTTTAATCATGTTCATATTTCTTTTTTTTTTTTTTTTTTAAAAAATCATTTTTAATTCAATATTTCGAGCTTTATATATTGTCAAGAAATGTAAAGAGTCAATTTACAGGGATTAAAACTCGTCGAACATTTGTAATCCGCTTACAGAAAAATAAATTGATACCTGTCATGTGTTTATTTTTTATTTTTTTTTTTTCCTTTTTTTTTGTACAGTCGTCAGCGAATAATTCTAATTTACGAGTAATTATATATGAAAATGGTATGGTGTTTATCTTGACACCTTAACATATTTGTTTTAGAGTATGTTATTAAGAATCAGGAAACATAACATTTTATAAAAATTATTTTAAAATTATTTCTTTTTTAAATTTTATTTAGATTCTATAATCTGACGTACAAAAAGCTTTCTGAAAAATTATGTATTACCAATCTATATCAGTCATTTACAGTAATCTTTTTAGCAAACTAATTTTATCATAATAAATTTAAATAGATGTTCCATTTAACTACATTTTTTTCATTACTCATCATCATCAAAGATTTACTTATCTTCCTCTTCCTTCTCCTAATATAAAAAATTATACATCGTCATCTTTCAGCTCCAAAACATACAAAGATCATTACACAAATCACAAACATATACTAATCTAAGAAATATCCTTACATTAATCATCACCAAGCATATTTTACTTCCACTTTACTTCACAACAAACCTGCTTATAAGCAAAGCTCAAATTAACAGCCCACACACCAGTTTATATCGTAACACGATAAAAGTCTACCTCACTTATATATCCCACTATGTATAATATTTAAAAGAGTAGACTAACATTTTCAGCAAATTCAGTCAAAAAGTTCAATTTTTTTATTTCTCTCTTTATCATATTTCTCGCTCAGATTACTTTAACGCTAACACAAGTGAAAATTCCGTTAACTCCTCTCAAAATCTTTACTTCATATCTTGAAAGCTTACCTATATATACCTACACACACACTTGTTAAAATACGCTTCTCTCTCCCTACCAAAGTTTTATCTCAGTATAACTAAATTTATTTGCGCTCCTTTATATTCTAATGTATACCACCCCCCCTAAACCCCAGTGTGAGCCATGTTATATATATTTTAATGACAACGCCCACGCAAACTTTCTTCAAAATTACGAGGCCACATCAACTCAGCCAAGCGTATCTAATTTTTTTTGCTCTCTCTTTCTTTCTCAGATCTTATTACTCCTCGCGTACTTATACTCGCGTCATATAGCACAAGTCTCTCTCTCTCTCTCTCTCAGTTAAATTTGAAAAAAAAGAGCAGAGCATTCGAATTGTCATTGGAGCCTTAAAATATATCCCTGTAATAACAAACTTTGACGATTCAACGAAAATTGCTATTCAACGTCGAGAAACTTTTTTAAAAAGACCCTTATTATAAAACCTCGTTTTTTATATACACGCTCATCGTTCCAAAATTACAGTAAACTTTCTATATCTAACTTAAATAAGATTAAAAAAAAGAAAAAAAAATGGCTTTTGCGTCAAGATACACTCATACATATTATATATAACGCAAGCCTCCACCACCACCACCACCACCACCATAAAAGCCAAGAATTTTTTTTTTTTATAAACCACCGCGGCACATATATACATACATACAGTTCAGTAGAGACTTCGCATATTGCGTGCTCGAGTTCCTCGTGCTCCTATCTACCCACGCCACGCGTGCAAAGACTCGCGGTTTGCTCTGATTTACAACCCACACGATTATAAGTATATAGCAAGTATGAGAGAGCAATTACAGTTTAGAAGAATGTGAGTACTTTATATATATATATGTATATGAACCTTAGCTATACGTAGTTGAGATTATGTTAGAAGTATAGTAACGAGTTTTTAGATGGGAGACACTATTCGCTTATTTTTTTTTTGTCAAGACGTAAGAGTAGATAATTTAAATCGTTTTTGTGGAGGAGAAGGAAGAAGAGGAGATTGAGAAAAAAATCGAGTGATTGTGAAATTATAATCGTCAATTGAATTGGTTGTATGTGATGTTGAATTGAATATGTCTATATACTTCATAATGTATAATCTCAACGAGAGGGAAGGCAAATAAGTAGGGTCTTTCTAAGTTGTAAATACATATACCCAATATACGCGTGCCATCCTCTTACCTTTCTTTTTTTTTCATCTTATGTTAGTCTTTATAGCTTAACGCATTTTGAAAGAGGCTGAGTGCGCAAGGCAATTATATGTTGGAATTTCTATTTGGGTTTACCACAAGGACTTTATTCTAGTATATATTCTATTGCGCCGTTGCGCCTCTTTGCGACCAAGCAATGTAAATGTAAATAATTTTTTTTTTTTTTTGACTTATGCAAGAGAGCAATAAAAGGAGAAAAGTAAAAGTAAAGAAGAGTGGTAAGGATGAGCTTATATAGGACATAGCATATATAGGTACATGTGCTTCTTATAATTATATAGCGGTTATAAAAAATAGAAACTGTAGAAATATATAACAGTGCACTTTTACTCTATCTTTTTTTCTTTCTCTTGAAGATCGAGTCTCTTTATCTCAGCAAGCTGCACAGGAGCGTGATCTATTATTTTTCTTCGCTTCTGTAATTGGCTGATTATAAAAAAGTAGTAGGTATATTCTTCGTGGGTATATGCAATATATATCTATACAATATGTGCTCCACAGCGGTTGGCTTTCGAAACTGTGTTTTTAATGTTAATTGCCAATTACATAAGGCTATATCTGTGCGCTCTTGAAAGTTGACGACTGGTATATTATATTAGAGAATGTATTATGGGGGTGGGGGTGGTAAGGGAAGGGGAAGACTATAAAAATGTGGTAGCACAAAGACGAAGAGAGAGAGAGAGAGAGAGAGAGAGAGAGAGAAAGTACCTAATGGTGTGTATATTCGGCGAACGTTTTAGAATATATAGAATGAAAGAGAGAGAGAGAAAATAGGTATATATACTATATATTAAGAGCACTAAAGGCACTTCTTCTCTATTTTCGGTCCACTCACTTCTGCCTCTCTTTCTAGCTTTTCCAGTTAAATCAATAAGATTCGGGCGCATCCAAGCTCTCTCTCTCTCTCCCTCTCTCTTTCTTTCTCTCAAAGAAGATTTACACTACGCCCCCGCACTTTACTTTTCTGTTATGTGTGTATACCATATCTTCTTCCTCTTCTTCCTAATGTTTCACGTCACTTTTCCTCTTTCTCCTTTTCCGTAAGCTAACGTCTGTTGTAGAGCTTTGAAGATACATATCCCACGCGGAAGAGATGACGAGAGAAAGAGATGAGTTTGACACGAGAGCAAGAGATTGTTCTGTTTTAAGAGCTGTTAAGACGAATTGGCTTTTTCCTTCTTTTTTTTATTTTTTTTTTTTTGTTTTTTTTTGTTTTATTTGTTTTTATTCTGGGAAAAAGAGAAAAGAGATTTCTATATACCTTAATGGATATGCTTTTCTATATAATCCTGAAAATGTTGTCTCCCTTTCTCTCTCTTGTTATATCATTTTGAAGGGATTTTTTTTATTTTATTTTAGTCTTTTCGATAATGGATTTCTACTGTTATTTTTGTCATTTACTCTCATTCTCTCTCTCTCTCTCTAGATTTTATACTATACCGTATTGCGTCCAATTGAGTTGTGTTGTGTTGCAGTATATATAGCGTTTGAATGAAATATATGTTTTACGATTCTGACATTAAACTACATACCACGTACATATCCCTACCTATACATTCTCCCAACTAATGTAGGTATATACATGTATACACATATGCACTTTCGATAATATATGTAAATCAACATGAAAATCAGAGTATATATAACTAAATTATTAATCAGTGCGACACATACACACATCCAAGAGACTATATGTAACGAAATTCTTTATATATTTCTTGTTCATTCGATTTTGCATTTCATTTGTGAATATTGTAATAAACAGATACAAAAAAAAAGAAAAAGAGAGAGAGAGAAACATGATTAATAAAATATTTATAAGCTATAGGAATCCGTAATAATGAGGTATATAAAAAAGAGAATAATAAAATATATCTGTAGTTAATGAACGATATGATTAATTATTCAAATAATCAGTAAGATATATATACAAATCGCAAGAGAGACGATTTCAGACCAACCCTTTTTTTTCTATCCTCTAAGAATACTATATTAACCAAGACACGTTTTTTTCTAAAATAAAAATAAACGACTCAATTATACACGCGTCTCTCTAAAAGAGCACGTTTACGCGCATAATTCATGGCTTTTCTATTAATACAAAATTCCTTATTTTCCATGACACAAACATACAAACATACACACATACACACGTCGTCCTCTAAATATACTATATGCACAGCCGTGTATCGCATTAATCTAACGCCAAGTAGGCAAAAATAAAAAATAAAAAAAAAAGAAGAAGAGTAAAACTAGAAATACATAGTATACCTATTTACAGCATTGCTTTAAAGAAAAATAGCACTACTATACTGCAGTAACAGCAGCAGCAATAGAAGCAAACCTCCTCTCATGAAGTTTGCAAACGTGACATTGCTTCCTAACACCTGCTCCTCTCCCTCCCTCCCTCCCTACCTTCTCTTCTATCTACTCTGCTATACAAAAAAGAAAAGAAAGATTTAGAGTGTGTTGCAGTCCTATATATATATTGCTATATGTAATCTCTTTTATACTTCCGAGATTTTAACATCCAAGTATATGTATGTATGTATGTGTCCTCGTTACAGTAACCCTATACATCAATTTCTAACCATCTCGTTAAAATTTGTTGTATAGGTATAGATATAGTAGTATAGTAATGAATGCGACGCAGGTGTATATTTTTAATCGGATCAAAAATACTTTAGTCCCCCAACGAAAATCATCGCCTTCTCTCTTTTTTCTTCTCTCTCTCTTTCTCTCTTTTGCTAATCGGACACGCACACACAGACTGGCATATGCTAGATAGTTGCAAGCTCGTGCCAGGAATAAAACGAGAAATGTCTACGTTGTATATGTATACGTAATACGTATATATACCCTACAAATGAGTTGAGGTAGACGATGAGATGAGAAGTAAGAGGTGGGTATAGGGGGTTTAATACTCCAATATTTGGCACGGACAACCTGGCGCCTCATTCTATTTCCCTTCTCTCTCTCTATTTTTTTTTTTTTTTTTTTTTTTTTTTTTTTTTTTTTTTTTTTTTTTTTTTTTTTTTTTTTTTTTTTTTTTGTTTTTTTTTTTTTTTTTTTTTTTTTTTGGTACCTATATATATATTTATTTTAAGAGAGGTTATTCGGTATATTCGTGGTTTGCCTGCTGGGATTGTACGAGTAACCACGCGTGTCAAAGCTTTATTGCTATGTATATATATTCTTTTTTATGTATTATTGTATTTTATTTATTTTTCTTCTTTTTTTTGGTGGATGGGATTGTGATGCGGTTAAATTTGATACGCTTACTAGGGATATATTTGAGAGATGGTTAGTATGGATCGTTTTGTGCTTGAATTGATATAAATTTTTTTTTTCGATCAGATTTGAGTATGATTTCTTGTATTGATATTTAAATATTCGAAAAAGTTTTTTTTGTCTATATAAATAATAATAAAAAATTGTTCAACATTTGACAAGTATGACATAATTTGCATTAACAGAGGTTTATTTTAAATTTTGAATTATTCATCATAAAGAATAAATTTTTTTTTTTATTATTTTTATCATTTTTTTTTTTTTCAATAGACGATAATAACCTAAAATAGTATGCACATATACTGCCAAGAATATATTCAGAATAGAATAAATAAAAAAAAAAAGAAAAAAATTCTATAAACGCTTTTCGTTCTCGATGTTGCATTCCAGGGCAATAACAATCTGAAAAGCAGCCCGTGAAATAACAAAAAAAAAAGAACAAAAAGACCAAGAGAGAGAGAGAGAGAGAGAGAGAGAGAGAGGGTGTACAGTGAAAAGCCCTGGAGCCATAAATGTCGCGCAATAAAGTATCCGACTATGTTTTTTTGTTCAAACCTGTGTATGTATGTGGCATAGGTATATATGTATATAGGTAGTACCCGTCCCTCTTCGATTTTTCCGAGTAATAACCAACGTACCCTACCTATATACAGTACATACTGTACCCCATTTCCCTCCTCCCCTATATATATATATACACGAAACAATCCCAAGGAAATCACGAAAATGGCACATATGTATATAGTAGCGAGTCTGTCGATATATATACCTATACTATAGGTACACGACGGGAGAGCAGCTCCTGTACAGAAATTGAACACATACAATCCATAAGCATCAATATATACCTGCTCCCTTTTTTTTTTCCTTCAGTTGGATTTTTATCATTTTTCCAATATATGTATATGTATATAAAACACTTGCGCCCTATTTATACATCTATTTCTTTTTCTTTTCTCCTCTATGTATAGTAGGGAGGTGCGATTCTACTCGAGTACTCGAAAATCATCCGATACTTTTTTTCCGAGTATCGGAGTATCGAGTCATTTTTGTAAATATCCGATA